>JAHWGI010001288.1:0-42500 GCA_029379305.1 Frankliniella fusca | reverse complement strand
GGGTGAGGTGCATGTGTGTGAGAGAGAGAGAGAGAGTGAGAGTGTGAGTGAGTGAGTGAGTGTGTGAGTGTATTGATTAAATTACGGGCTGATGAAAACCCCAATCAGGATGGGCCTGAGGCTGGAGTGCCGCGAGCCCCCTCACAACCCCCCACCTCCGCTGCCTTGCACGCCCGCGCTCAATCATACTCACACACGCACGTGTGTGTGTTTGTGTGTGACAGGCGCGTGTTGCTGGTCTTTGCAATATTCCCTTAAGTTTTTCAAAGCGCTGCTACTGCTGTCTACCTGATGAGTGGGTGCAGTGGTATTTTATTTATTACTTTTTTTGTGTTGCTGTTTTGTTAACGGAAGTGAGTTTTGCGGAAGCGCTTTTTCACAAATAAAAGCGTGTACCTCTAACGAACGCTGTTTTGGGTCCCTTCCGCGATGCTGGCGTACTGGATAAGTAATATGGTGCGACTTAGCACCTTTTACAGAGGTTAATTGTGTTTGCAGAGGCATTACTAGTTTTTTCCAATCTCGGGAACAGTTTTGAAGAAGCATTGGCTTTCTAATGGTTGATTACACTCCTGTTAATTTGACATCTAGATGTTAACATTGTTGCTATGAACCAGGAAAATTAGTAAAATGCTATACACTGTTAAAAATTTTGTTGTAAATTAACAGGAAAAGTACTGTTAAGTTTGTTAGCAGCAAATCCTGTTTCAAAACAGGAAAAACTGTAAATTTACAAGTATGGGAAAAAATCTCAGAATCAATTTTTTCGTCGAAATGTATTGACTTTTTTTTTCACTTATATCTCTCTTCTGTAATATTACAAAATTGTTGTATTTCGAACAGTAAGGGCTGTTAACAAAATTAACAGTGTATTTCCTGTAAAGCACCAGCATACACAGTGATACTCATTCACTGTTCTTTGAGAGTCCTGCTGAAATAATCCATATGTAGTAAGTTTTTAATTGATAAAAGAACAGCTGTTCAGAAACAGGATTCCCGTTAAACAAATGGTCGTCAGGCAACAACTTTTTCTAACAGTGTAGGATATTGAAAGAAAAGTTTCCGAAAAATTAGCCACATGACCAAGTTGTTGCCTTGCATTGCGTCCCTCACGTTAGAAAAAAAAAAAAAACAATCCGTTCGTGGCAACCCCGTTAAGTCAGTCATACCCGTGTTTTTTTAGGTGTGTTGTCACTTGTGTCCAGTCAGGTGGATGCTTTACCTCGCCCCGGAGACGCGCTGTCGTTGTCGCTCGGAGAGAGAAAGAGAAAGAGAGAGGGAGAGAAAGAGAGAGGGAGAGGGAGGGAGAGACGTGTCGGTCCGTAACGCTCGCTTACGCTGGTCGGTATCGAGTTACGCTTCCTGTCGCGGCCGGAGGCAGAGCGTCGCAGCCGAGGGTGTGGTGTGGGTTTCCGGGAACGTCGCGAAGGACCTAAATATGCCGCTTCCTTGAAAGTTAAGCTAGGCGAGCGTGGTGGAGCGTGGCGGGGGCGAGAGGCCAAGGCTGCCTAGCCCGTGCTCATCCCCGCTTTGTTGCACGACTTTGACTTTTCCTCTCACAGAGCAGGATGAAAGGAACCCGCGGGGCCCACGCGCGGGGCGGGGCGGGGCGGGATTAGGCACACGACGGCGACCCACACGACGACGAACGAGACGTGAAGGAAGAGAGGAAAGGGGGCAAAGAGTCACCCTGCTGGGCCGAGGAGGCTGGAGGAAACTTACTTTCGCGCGGGGAAAATGGGATGTACGAGTGTGCGGGTCGTGTATGCGTGTGTGACCTCCCCGCTCCGCGCCCTGCTGGTTCACGCTGCAGCGCTCTCTGTCTGTCTGACCTTGGGAACCGTCTTAGCGCCGCCCCCGCGCCGCCCTCCGGGCCAGGCTTTTATTAAGTTTGAAAATGAAATCATTGTGTCGGGGACGTTATTATACACAACTTTCCAGCCGCCGCTGCGGCCGCACCGTTTGGCGGAATCGAAATTGAATTAATATACCGTGGAGTGGCCGGGGGGCGGCGAGGGGGGCCGCGGGGGCGGTGATGTGCGTACCCTGCGCCGCCCCCTCCCCCGGTCAGCCTCAGCCCCCGAGCAGACCCCAGGACGGAGCGGGACGGACGCTTGGCCTGTTGGATCCCCATCCCTTTGTGCCCGTGGCTTATACAATCTTATGAAACACCAGCCAGCCGACCACTGTGTGGGCTGGACGAGGTGTAGGGCTGCATAGTGGCCCCGTAATACCTCCGAAGTGGTGAACAGAAAGCTAGCACATTATCATGTAAATAGCCGTGGCGTGCCCCTTGGCACCTTCCTTGCTCTCCCTTTTCCAACCCCTTGGCAGGCGTGGGGAGGGGGGGGGGGCGCCCCTACGCCCGAGGCCCCACCCGGCCCTGCCGCCACGATGAAGTGCCCGCTAACCCGCACTCTGCTTGAAATTTTCAGGCCGCCCTCATGAAAAGAATAGCGGTCCCAAATCGGTCTGGCTTTACAGTGCTTGTTGCGATCCCCTGCGCTGCTGCCGCGCGTTGGGGCGGGGCGGGGCCTGGCCCTGGCGCCTGGCCTTGCGGCGTGTAGCGGGCCTCGTGGGGGAGGTAACGACCATGCCGCTGCATGGCTCGTGCGTTTCGTTCGTTCGTCTTGGTGCCTTTTAAATCTTTTGACTTTCGCCTCCTCATCTCGGCATTATAGCCCATGAGCCGGGTCCCAGCTGTCTGTCTGTCTGTCTATCTGTCTGTGTGTCCGCTGTAAACGCAGTGGCCATTTTTAATGCTACAGTATTGGCATTCTTTTTGAATGCCAATTTACGGCCGCTTTTAATGACAAACTTTGGCCTTCTCCGAGAAATGCCAGTTTTTTTGGCCCTTTTTAATGCCAAATTTTGGTATTCTCCGAAAAATGCCAGTTTTCTGGCCTTTCTTAATGCCAAAGTTTGGCCTTCTCCAGTGAGAATGCCAATTCTCGGCATTCATAGTGGCCGCAAATCGGCGTTCCGTAGGGATGGAGGCCTTTGGTTTATCACTATCTGTCTGTCTGTCTGTCTGTCTGTCTGTCTGCCTGTCTATCTGTCTGCCTGTCTGTCTATCTGTCTATCTGTCTGCCTGTCTGTCTATCTGCCTGCCTGTCTGTCTGTCTGTCTGTCTGTCTGTCTGTCTGTCTGTCTGTCTGTCTATCTGCCTGCCTGCCTGTCTGTCTGTCTGTCTGTCTGTCTGTCTGTCTGTCTGTCTGTCTGTCTGCCTGCCTGCCTGCCTGCCTGCCTGCCTGTGGGTCCTCCAACGGGCTGCGGCTGGGCTCCGCCCGGGGCGGACATGACACCCCGCTAACCACTGATGGCGCCTGTGGCGGGGCCCCGCGGGGTGAGGTGGCGCCGGGCGGCGCGGCCCTTGGACACGACAGCCTGCCTGCGTGGCCTCCCAAGCGGGGCTGATGCGACCCGATTTGGCATTAATCTGGAGTGGCTCAAGGCGCCTCCTGCCGCTCCCCCGCCCGGCCCCTGGGTGAGCCGCCGCAACCCACCCCGCCCCGCCCTTGCCACTTTGTGCCAGCCAGGCTGTCTAGTTGGCCCGACCCGTGGCACCCTTTTGTTGGTGTTGGTATAATGCTTGACGAAGACCTTCTCCGACGTGAACGGCGCAGTTTGCGGTGGGTCGTTCTCTTTTCATTTCGGAGGAAAAAGGAACTAGATTGGCGCATATAAATTCAGACACGTACCGCGGGGCGCGGGGCGTGAGCGCGGGATTATGCCGCCATCCTATTGTGCTACGATTTCGTCTGTGCCGAGAAATGACTTGTGTGCGCGGCGCGCAGCGGTGTGTCCGGTGTTCTGCGCCTCAGGGAGAGATGCCCTCTGTGTCTTGCTGGCGTGGCGGGGCGTGGCGGGGCGTGGCGGGGCGGGGCCTGACGGCGCCTCAAGGATTAGTGCGGCCGTGTGCATGCCCCTAGCGCCCCCAGCCATCGCTCTTAGTCAGGGCCACCCCACCCCGCCCCGCCCCGCCCCGCCCCTTATAGCACGCAGAGCAGCCCCCGGCCGCCGTGCGGCGTGGTGCGTGCCCTAGATTTTGTGACGGTATAATCGTCGTTTCCGACTTGTACCGCGCTGCTTTGTGTGTGCGTGTATGTGCACGCGCGTGTGAAGATTTTGGGAAATGATAATATTTCCAGTGCAATGTGCCGCGCCTCAGACTTCTGTGGTTCTCTCTCTCCCTCTCTCTCTCTCTCTCTCTCTCTCTCTCTCGCGCGCGCGCGCGCGCGCGCGTACTCTACGAGGCATTTCTGGTTAAATTGGCAATCCCTTCTTTTTGTGTTCCCGAGGGATGGCGCGAGGGGGGAAAGGAGGAAAAAGAGGCGGAGAGAGGGCGCTGCTCTCGGAATAGGGAAAGGTTGCTGGGCGAGGGAGGGGGATAGAGAGAGAGAGAGAGGGGGGGGGGATGCGGTGCGGCCCTATGTGGGCGCAACCGAGTTGATTGAAGATGAGACAAAGTTCCCTCCTTTGGTCTGCAGAATAATCGACGTCGTTTGAGGCATCAATAAGGGCAGAGAGAGAGGGAGAGAGAGAGAGAGAGAGAGAGAGAGAGAGAGAGAGAGAGAGAGAGAGAGAGAGAGAGAGGAGGGGGGTGTGGGAGGGGGATGCCACGAATTCTTTTCCCGAGGAATTGTAGTGGAAGGTCGTATCGGTCGGGACGAGTTGGAGCAGAGCGCCGGGCCCGGAGCGCCGCGAACAAACGGGAGAGGAGGGGGTGCATGGAGAGGGCGATAAACAACTTGAGGTTGGGGGCGAGGATAAATTATCGGCGAGAGGCGAAGCTTTTAAACGGAAATCGCATTTCATGTCGCTGCGAGAAGTATATTATCTGCTGCCTTGCCTTGGCGTTTGTTTTCGGGGCCCGCTCCCCGCGCTTTTCTGCGCGCACTCTGCAATGTTCGAGAGTTCGACTCTCAAATGTGCAATGCAATATGCTTCAAGCACGGTTTAAAGTGGGGCTCTTATTCCGCTAAGGATTTGCGCCATCAGGCATGCAAACACGATTTTACTCGGCAGGTTCAGAAAGTTTCAAGAGCAAACCTCAAAATTGGTCTATTGATTCATTTCCCTCGTTCATTTCTCAGTCCTGCACTGAGAAAAATTTCCGATCCTGAGCATCAAACATTTTGTCCCTAGACCTAAAGTTTGGACGGACTAAACCGCTTTGTCCTGGGCACAAAAGTTTTGTTGCTGGGCTTCAAAAATTTCTTGCCACGCCCAATAATTTTACAGGTGGGAACTAACTTTTTAGTGCCTGGTATACAAAGTAGGACGCATTAAACAGCCGTCTAGTGCCCGGCAGGAAAAAATTCTCTCAGTGTGGGAGATCAAGTGTTCGAATCTATACCTCTGCACCTTTGCAAGTGTGCTTTGGTAGTCTGGGGACTGTGTGGGGGCATTGCGGGAGCAGGGCGGAGCAGGGTCTCTCTACTGACGCTTTGCGGGGGAGCTGGCGCTGCAGGGAATGGAAGGGAAGGCTGCGAACGGATCTCTGGACTGATTGCGTGCGAGCGTGCGTGTGTCTGAGAGAGAGATAGTGAGAGAGAGAGAGAGAGAGAGAGAGAGAGAGAGAGAGAGAGAGAGAGAGCGTCAGTCAAGGCCGTGTCTTCCTCTCCACACACGAGTGCGGCACTTAACTTAATTAGTGTCCTCAAGTTTGTGTGAGCGAGTTGAAGGGAGGCTGATGTTCCACACCATTCCACGCTGCTGCTGGTGTTGACGTAGGTCTTCCAGTGAGTTGCGCCGTGCCGTGCCGTGTCGTGCCGTGTCGTGCCGTGTCGTGTCGTGCCGTGCCGTGCCGTGCCGTGCCCTGCCGTGGTCATCCAGGCACATCGCGGGCGTGGCCCGCCGTGTCGACACCAACAGCTCGGAATGAGTTTCCGAACGGAGGGTGGGGGCGAAAGAGAGACGGAGAGAAAGTCTGGAGAGAAGTTAGGGGCGGAACATTGTCCCATCTTGTTTCTTCTTCTTCTTCTTCTTCTTCTTCTTCTTCTTCTTCTTCTTCTTCTTCTTCTTCTTCTTCTTCTTCTTCTTCTTCTTCTTCTTTCTCCTCCTCCTCCTCCTCCTGGGGCGTTGCGGGAGGAGCGGCGCACTTGAATGAGCACGCTGGGGAACTCCTGCCGCCGCGCGCCTCTGGTTCTGCCTTAATTTGTCGTTCGCGCGTCCCGCAGCGCGAGGCGTGGAGTGGCGTGGCGTTGTGGGCCGGGGATAGAGTTTCAAATGTAGGATTTTTTTTCTATACTAACCTTGCATACTAGACAACTTTCGGATACCACTGTGTGGCAGGTTGCCTAGTAGGCAGGGTTTGTCTCGGAAAAAATTCTAGATTTGCAACTCTAGCCGGGGAGTATAACGCGTTTAGTTAGAGCGGTACAGCTGCGAGGTATGGCCGGGCATGTCCACACTGATAATCCAAATGTTCAACCCTTCAACACTTTAAAGTGTTCAAATACCATTGAAACATATAAATGTGTTCAACAGAGTTGTTGTACACTTTCAAGTGTTCAACTCAGAAGTTATGCACTTAAAAGTGTTCAACTCCCCAGTTACACACTTACTTAGCTTGGATACACTGTATTAGGGAAGTGTGCAACTGGGGAGTTGAACACCTACAAGTGCACAACTTTTGAGTTGAACACTTGTAAGTGCACAACAACTCTGTTGAACACTTTTATTTATTTTTTTAATGGTATTTGAACTCTTAAAAGTGTTGAAGGGTTGAACACTTTGTTTTTCAGTGCATGCCCATGGGCTGCTGTCGTCAGTTTTTCTCAGGCGCTCGGCTCTTGGCTCGCCTCCCGGCTCGGGCGGGGCGGAGCGGGGAGGGGCGGAGTATGGGGCTCGGATGGAGGAGGTGACGAGCTCCTTGTAGTGTCCTGCTCCATACCACATATAAGTAGATTCGGCCGGGGGCGGAGGGATAGAGGTTTGGAGAGTGTGAGAGTAAGAGGAGGAAAGATGCATTAGAGGAATAGCGAAGTGCGAAACGTCTTCTGTCTCCTTGCGACACCCTGTGTTGTTTTCCGTAGAGGAAATGTAGACGCGTGGTTGTGTCCATCCTTCCTGGTTCCTTAAATTTGTCGAGTCTTACTGATGTATTTTCTACCCTCTGTTACTTTCTGCCATATGCCGTCACATTCGTTTTCAACGTAAAACTGTCAATTTGGTTAATGTAAGATGTCACGTCCGGTGCAGCGTGAATCGGCAAGCCGTAGTGTGGTAAATTCGGCGGTCTCATTCTAAAGAATGTGACAGTTACAGTTACACTCAAACAACTATGGCATACTTTTTACTTTGAAACGAATGTCCCGTCATATCATAAACTGATTAGCAGTGCGATGAATGAGTTTTTTTTTTCCACCATCGGCTTAGTTTGGCTCCAAGAAACCGGAGGGTGGGATCACCTTAAAACATTGTACGGCTTCCAAAAAAAAATGTCCCAGAAGAAAGTTACACAGGAAAATCCGGAAAATCGCGAACAAATGAAAAAAAAAACGAAAGCAAATAAATAAAAGTTAGCGTTAATCAGAAAAGAATCAAAATGTGTAAAAATGTGACAGAAATTTTCATTATTCTCTTGAAAAATAAAAATCAAGTCATTACATTTAAACAAGCAAAATGAAAATAATCAAAATCTATAAAAATCATTGTGCCCATTTTGTATGAGTTGAGGAACCCTAAGTTCTGTGCCTTTTCGCTCTCGCACGAGGAAGAAGTCGCGTGGGCAGGGCACCGTATGGTTCGCGGCGCGGAGCGGAGCTGAGCGGAGCGCCCCGAGCGCCGTTGGGGTAGGCAGTCCCGGCGAGCAGCGGTGCCGCCGGGCTGCCTACCCGCCGCGGCTGGCATGGCGGTGGAGCTGAGCACCCGCAAGACCCCCAGGCCTGGCGGCTGTCCTCGAGGCGCGCGACATCCCCGCCTTGTCGTGGCGGGACGGGTCGGGGCGGGGCGGGCTGAGATCATCGATCCAGCGGCCTAACCGATATCGTCGCTGTACGCGCCCCAATTTAGTATAACCGCACGCCAACTAGAGGAAAAGAGGCAGCTGAAGAAGAAGAAGAAGAAGAAGAAGAAGAAGAAGAAGAAGAAGAAGAAGAAGAAGAAGAAGCCGCTGACGAATGAAAAACGCGGTGTGAAAGCTTTCTATTTTGCCATTGCAAGACGCTGTCCCCGCTGCTACCGCTAGCACTGCTTTTCTTCTCTGCGAAAATAATTTGTTTCGGTCGTTATCGTCGCGCTCTCCTCTCCCTTCCCTCCGCTCCGCTCCTTTCTTCCGCAGAAGGATTCCGTTTTTTTCCCCCTCCTGCTGACCCTTTTATTTCCGGTCCCGCTCCTTTATGGCGGTGCACCGTATTGTGCAGTGTTTGCAGGCTGCTGGGGCATCGACAGAAAGTGTGGTGAGGAGAGAGAGAGAGAGAGAGAGAGAGAGAGAGAGAGAGAGAGAGAGAGAGAGAGAGAGAGAGAGAGAGAGAGAGAGGGAGAGAGAGAGAGAGAACAGTACGCCAAGTGCGCGAGAAGGTCGAGGAAAGGCAGAACAGAAAAGGGGAGGAAGAGGAGATAGTGCTCTCCCGTGTTGGGCTACACCTGAGGAGCTGTTAGTGCCGCGTGTGCGTCGTGCGCAGCAGGAGGAACACATACAGAGAAAGAGAAAGGTGATGTGTGTGTGTGTGTGAGAAAGAGAGAGAGATGGGGAGTGGCGGCCTGTGTGTGCAAACAGCCTCTCTCTGGCTCTTACAGGTTACTTCCGCGTCCTCATCTGTCTCCCTCATTTGCCGTAACATCCTGCCGAGTCGGTCTCTTCTTCTGCCGTCCCTCTCTCCGCGCACACAATGGAGAACACAGTTCCCTTCCTCCCCGGCAGTCATCCTGCAGAGCAGGGGAGAAGTAGGAAATGAAGGGGCACCCCCCACCCCCACCCCTCCCCCATCCTTTCCTATTATCCTCTGGAAAAAATAAATAGGGCGGTGTAGGGGCAAATGTAGGTCACGGTGCGTTGTGCGTGTGTCCGTGCGTAGGGTATACACATACCTTGCCGGTACGTATACGGGCTGGCCGTGTACTTGCTGTGTGGATAAGGCGGGGTTGTCGGCCCGCTGCAAGGCAGTGGAGCGCGCGGGCGGGAGACTAGTCTAATCTGTTTGGGAGACTGCGGTGGGCGACCCTGATTTAGGAGGGGCTGCTGCTGCTGCTGCTGGAGAGACTCCAGCCCGCTCCCCGCTCCAGCAGGGCCGCACCGGCCGGAGCTGAGCAGAGCCGCTCCCAGCCCACGTGGATCAGGCGGGTACACGTGCACGCGGCCCCTCCCACTCAAACAAAATGAGTACAATCATCTTTTTGACTTTTTTTTCTTTTAAATTTGTTTTGTTTTGATTTCTCTTTTGATGTTTTAAGAGACGAAAATTTATATTCTGTCACATTTTGATGAACATTGCTCTGCAAATCTTAGTGTGTAGTTGTTTGCCACTTTAAACTGCAAAACTAAAGTTCTACAGTTATAAGTGCAGAACGTTTTTGTTCTGCAGTTATAAGTGTAGAACTCTGTAGTTCTGCACTTGCAACTGCAGAACTCTATCCAGTTTTTAGTGCAGTAGCAGAACTAAAGAGTTCTGCACTTGTAACTGCAGAACAAAAAAGTTCTGCACTTATAACTGTAGAACTTTAGTTTTGCAGTTTAAAGTGGCAAACTACTACAAACTTAGATTTACAGAGTGCTTTTCTTCTCATATTTCTCTCTTTTTCAGGTCTTTTCAGTTTTTTGTTCATTATTTGTCCTCGAATTATCGTTTTTTTCTGTAACTTTCCTCTTGGTTTTATCTTGATTATTTCAATATTGTCTTTGTTCTTTTAATATGACGTAAAGGGGCCGTACGATGATTTTTCGAAGTAATATCCCCCTCGGCACGAGCACGAGTAGAGTACGAGCACACGTACAAACTGCAGCTGCCAGGGGAAGCCTGGAAGAGGAGCGGGGAAAACCAGAGTGTGACTCGTAAAGCTTTGGAGTGGAGTAGCTCATGTCATTTTTGAGAAATAGATTACATGTTTAGTACAACCCGTAACACAGATCCTTTTCTTTTCTCATTTTGTTGTTCTTCTCAGAATTATTTTGTCCCGGTGAACTACTTTCTGTCTCTCTCTGCTCTCTGTCCCTCTCTCTTTCTGTCTCACCTCCCATACTACTCTCCGCTCTCAGTCCTCCCTCCCCCTTCTCTCCTTTTCGTTTACGCCCTTCTCTCCTTGTAATGAAACGGCTCGGACAGCCTTTTTGTTGGCCATTGCCTCTGAGAGGCGGAGCTAAAAAAGGGAATTGCAAGGGAATGCGCTGGCCGTGGCGGGATGGGGCGGGGCGGGGCGAGGCGGGGCGTGCCGGACCGGGCCGGACTCACCTTACAATGGGACGTTATTCTTGTCGTGGACCGCAGCGCCCCTGCCACGCCCGGCCACGCCCGACCACGCCCCAGTCTGTAACAATACCAAAGGGGCTGGAGAAGCTTTTGGAATTCGTGCGCGCTTGGTGTAAGGCCAAGGCCGCAGATACTCCTCACCACAGAATCGTCTAAAAAAAAAGCGCCTTTTTTTCCAGGGGGAAAAAGTGGGGGTGACAATAAACCTTTTCTTACCGAGGATTATTGCGTCGGCGAGGGCTGGTGCGCGTTGGATTCTTGACACCTAAAGTGTCTACACGCAAGTGTGTGAATGTCACACTCTTCTACGTGTGCGAATGCCCACGCGTGCTCTTGGAGGCCAAAGTGTGCGAATTTACACGAAAAATTTACAACTTTACGCGTACGCCCTCAAGTGTACGAGTGGGCATTCGCCTCGACATTCGCACGCATCCAAGTGTACGACATTCGCACACTTGTGTTTCCAGTGTATGCACGCCTCCGCGCAGCGATGGAACATCGGCGTTACAGAACGCTGCGCGGCTGCGGGCTGGCGCTAGCGTAGTAACATCATTGCCGTGAGTAATTATTTTTCCTGTACTTTATCGCGCTAACCGACGTGCTTCGTTAGCCCTCCCCGCCCGCTGTGCAGACGTGGCCGGCAAGCCGGAGTGGTCATTCCGAAAGCAATAACAATTTCGAAAGTCCGGGGCACATTCCGCGTCGGGAATGAATAATTTTGTCACGAGGTTTGTATTTGCATTGAAGCCCGACTGCCGCCGCCCCGCCCCGCCCCGCCCCGCCTCGCCACTCCCCCGGTATGACAATGCAGTACAACAGTGCGCTGCAGGCGGGGCGGGGCGGGGCACCCGCTCCCTCAGGTGCTGTTTGCTGTTCCGTCCCGGATTGGAGTGTTTATGGCGGGTACAAGCGTGGGAGTGCTGGGCGGGGCGTGGCGGGGCGTGGCGGGGCGTGGCGGCACAGTGGGGACTCCCGCGGCGCACGGCTCCAGCTTGTAAGGCCGGATTATGCCCTACACTGGAAACGCTCGCTCTTCGAGCTACGCGAGCTGCCGCCGGCTGAAGGCGGCCAGAAGCAGTAGTATAGCTACCTCCTGGCACTACCCGTCCCCGCCGCCAGTATCGAGACGTGCTTGAGGGGTCCTTCACTCAAAAAAAATTCAGTGTATACACCCTTAAACAAAATCAGTAAAAAATCAGAAAAAATAAATAAAAACGCAAAAAATCAGAGAAAATAGTAAACGTCAAGGAAAATCGGTGGTGTAAGCTTGAATTTTTAGTGAAGGGCCCCTTGATTTCTACCCATCCGCGCCACTCGCAATTTTGTCTTTTACCAACAACTTTCGTCCCCGTTCCGCCTCCAAATGCAAGTTGTTTCGGTTCCAACTTTGTCCCCCCGCAGCCGGCGGTGCCGAGTGCTAGCGCCCCGCCCCACCCTGCCGCACCCCACCCCGCCCCACCACGCCCCACGTGTCTTCCCACGCGCAGCGCCAAAGCCTCTCCCGCCCGACGGGTAGAAAGATCGAGCAGGGCCGTGCCATTCCAGATCCGTCCCTCATCCCAACTTTGATCCATTTCCGCACCGATCCCCACCTGTCCAATCAACAACGCGACGCGCGCCTCTCCGGCACCCCTTTCCCTCGCGCTCTCTCTCTCTCCTTCTCTCTCTCTCTCTCTCTCTCTCTCTCTCTCTCTCTCTCTCTCTCTCTCTCTCTCTCTCTCTCTCACGTCATTCTCTCCGTCCGTGTGTGTGTTTCGCTTCGTACATGTGTCGTGCCGAAATGTTTCACAGCCTGTCATCCGTTGACCTAAATGACCCCATCTAGCTTCTATCCGTGTGTCTGTATGTTGAGAGAGAGAGAGAGAGAGAGAGAGAGAGAGAGAGAGAGAGAGAGAGAGAGAGAGATGAAGAGAGAGGAGGAGGAGAGGGAGAGATGGTCTGTGGGTAGTGCTGAGGTCTATGGTCCCGGGGGGTGGCTAGTTAGCAAACATTGGCTGATGGAATTACGGCATCCTCCGAGCCGATCCCTTGCCTGGTCTGTTCGGGGCTCTAGTCGAGTACGTACGGCCCGGGCGGGGCGGGGCGATACGGACTGCGGTCGTCGTTAAAACGCTTGCGCTCGCGATTCCCAACTAAAACTTTGACGACTCGTTGGTTTCACAGTTGTGAACAAGAGTAACCGTCAGCGAGGGCCGCCGGGCCGGGCCGTGCGGTTGTATCGGGGCGGGGCGGGGCGGGGCGGGGCCGCTCTGAACCCTCTCGGACCCTGTGCTGTGCGCTCCTCTCCTCTGGGTCTCCTTTCCTTTTCCTGGCCTTGCCTTCCCAGCCCAGCCTGGTCCCTGGTCCGCTGGGATGCTCGCCCACGCCCTCCCCTATGCGCCCCCGCGGACTCGCCCGGACCCGCCCCGCCCCGCCCCGCCCCGCCCCGCCCCGCCCGGGCGCGCCCTTGCCGTGTGTCCGATCTGCTTTCTTTTCGCCGGCTAAATGGGCTTGGCCGGGCTGGGACCAGGGTTTCAGCCCGCCCCGCCCAGCGGCCCTGCCCCGCCCCGAACTGGTGGACGAGGGTTGCGCTGCGGGCCTTTCCTGTCGCCGACGCAAAGCGCCTCCGCTGTACGGTCCCGTTTGTTTGTGTGTTGCAGGTACGTTTCAGTTTTGCACTTCTCTCCTCTCGTCCGGACTGCGGCCCGCGGCGAGGGCTGTGGCCGCTGTGGCGCGCCGTGGCGGCAGACAACGGCATTCACGGTACTTGTCCTCATCCTGATGGTTGCGCTGTTCTAGTTTTCGACCCCCGTCCACGTTTAACGGTTATCGTGTTTGTGTTGGCGTGTGTCGCGCCCCGCTCCGCCCCGCCCCGCCCCAAACGTGATTGGAGTGCCCTATCGCCTTACGGTGCCTTACGTATGCATCTTTTTCTCAGCCCTCAGGCTGATCCTGGGCGTGGCGGTGCGTGGCGGGGCGTGGCGGGGTGGGGCTGTGCCTGGCTGAGGTTTGTGCGCTCCGCCCCCACCCCCCAAGCGCCCACCCCTTTCCGCTGCCGCTGTTCTGCCCCTGCGCCGTACTCCGTACCCTCTGCTTGTGTTCCCTTGATTTATGGCCCGAGTCGCTGTAACCACGCTCTCATGCGCCGGCCCCGGGCCGGGCCTGCGCCTGCCCTGGCCTTGCGAGTGCTTGGAACGCCCCGCCCCGCCCCACCGCGCCCCGCCACGCCACGCCACGCCCCCCGGTACACCCCCCGGCGGGCAGCGCTGCTCCCCTCTCCGCCCCGCCACGCCCCGCCACGGTGCTCGCTTTATCTCATTATTTTTGTTCCCTCGGCTGCCGCCGCCGCCGGCCGCTCCGCACGGACGTATCTCGGGTAATTGTCTCCAGGCTCTCGGACGCAGCCGCGCGCCCCGCCCCGCCCCGCCTCGCCCCGCCACGCCCCGCCCCGCCCCGCCTGCGATGTGCCTTTCTCGAAGCTCGTTGACCCGACGACGCAGCAGCGTAGCGGGCCGACGCGACGCCGCGCGCCCATCCACCGCGCTCGCGGTATTATATTTTTTGAGAGAAAGAAAGGAATTTTAAACGTGGAGTCTCTCTCTTTTCTTTTTTTCTCCGCTCTCTCTTACCCTCATTTCTCTCAGTCTCGCTGCCCTGGTCGTTATGTCCTCTCCGTAGGTCAGCGGGATGGAGTGGCACACAGGTGCGTGACTCTGTTTGTGTGTGTGTATGTGTGTGTGTGTCTGAGAGAGAGAGAGAGAGAGAGAGAGAGAGAGAGAGAGAGAGAGAGAGAGAGAGAGAGAGAGGAGGGGGGCGAACGCGAGGGTGTGTAGTCAGGGTATCCCCGCGCGTCCTTGTGCCAGGACTAGCAAGGCCACTACTCGGTTGTCCTTGTCGGTCCTTGTATCAGCGGCCGGCCTGCCCGCCCCCATCCCCTTGCTGTTACACTCCTTTGGATAATTACGGTCCCCTCCTCCCCCCTCGACCCGCCAGGGACGCCGCCGCACATCTCCGCTGTCAAAGGGAAAGAATTATTAAAGGAGATACTGCGGCAGCCGCCTCGCTCGCCGCCGGGCCGGCCGGACAGACAGACAGACAGACCGACAGAGCGACAGTCGTACATGACGACGCGGACAAGGCGGTGGCAAGACGGACAAGCACGCGGTGCCGCGGGGCGCGACGGGGTCGTGCCGTGGTGCGCCGTCGCGCCGCGCTGGAGACCCGCCCCGCCCCGCACCATCCCTCACAGTCCGCCTGGTCTAGTGTGATGTCTCTCTCGCACGTGCGTGTGTGTCCGTCTGTCTGTCTGTCTCTGTCTGTCTGCCCGGGGTGGATTGAGTGCGCGAACATCCACGGGCGCGGAAGGGAAGGGTGAGTCTGGCGAGGCCTTGCTGCTCGGCGGGGCGGGGCGGGGTGGGGCGAGGCGGGGCGAGGCGGGGCGGGAGTGGGAACACCTCACTCCATCCATCTCGGCGACAGGCTGCGTGAGCCCCTTAATGGCCCACCGGCCCCCGCCCCGCCCCGCCCCACTGCGTAGTTTCACCCGCATACGCAACAGTTGAGGTTCTCAACCACTCAACCGCAACCGCAACCGCGCGCTGCAACCAGGCAGTGTGCGGGAGCGGGTGCTGTGAGCTGTGAGACGCACTCCTGGGGGGGCCGATGTCGTCGTCGGATTGTACCCCCCGGCACACGACCCCAGGCTCGCCCCCAGGGCCATTGTACCCCTCGGTACACCATCCCGAGGTCCATTGTACCCCCCGGTACACAATCCCTTGGTTAATTGCACCCCCCGGTACACTATCCCTAGGTCCATTGTACCCCTGGTACACCATCCCTAGGCCCATGAGAAATTTCCAAAAAAATTGGGTAAATAAAATAAAATAATCACAAATCAGTAGAAAAAAGAAATTTAAAAAAAAATCACGAAAATTCACAAAGATCAAAAAAGTGCATAGCAAAATTCAGAATTGTCTTCCCCTCGGAGTTACGGCATTCGGCATTGCACTTGACAAGGATAACGCGTGGGGCATAGTGAGAGAAAGAGAGAGAGGGAGAGACGAAATAACGGAGGCTCCGTCACTGGCGCTCCGCAGCCAGTCCCGCGCCCCGCGCCACCCAGACCTGGAGCAAGGTGAAGTGATGGCACACTTTCCGTTGGCATTCCACGCCCGAATGATTTACTCCTAGAGGCCCCCGATGGGGCGTGGCGGGGCGTGGCGGGGGCCTCAGTGTCTGGACTTGATGGGCGACCTCCCGGGGCGGCGGGGTGGGGGCGGCCCATTGTGAGCGACACCCCGGCGCTGAGGAGCGCCTCTCCGGAGAGAGGTAGAGAAAGAGAGAGACGGATAACGTGAGAGGTTGAGGGGGAGAATCAGAGAGAGAGAGAGAGAGAGAGAGAGAGAGAGAGAGAGAGAGAGAGAGAGAATATGCCGAGAACAAGCGCCAAGGAGTGCGGGTGGGGCGCCCGGGGCGCGGCGCTATGCGCTCCCTCCCCCCCTCCCCCCCGGGCCGCGATGGTCACGATCTTCTCGCGCTTGTGTTGGCAACTATTCCAGATTCCAAGGCGTGCGCGCGCCCAGCTCCCTCTGCAGCTCTCTCTCTCTCCCTCTCTCTCTCTCTCTCTCTCTCTCCTCCTCCTCCTCCTCCTCCTCCTCCTCCTCCTCCTCCTCCTCCTCCTCCTCCTCCTCCTCCTCCTCCTCCTCCTCCTCCTCCTCCTCCGTGCCGTACTCGGCACATTACGCCGTGCCGCGGGTGGATATGGCAAAAAAGGGGGCAGCATGTTGGTTGATCCCCAGCCCGCGCGGATAAAGCACCGGGCACTTTGGCGCAACACGCAGCAACTTAGGGTCAACCCCGTCCCCCACCACCCCTCGTCCTCCTTTCCTTCTTCCTCCTCATCTTTCTCCTCTTTCTCTCTCCTCCCTCCTCTTCTCTCTCTGTCCCTTTCTCTCCCTCCCGCTCCCTTTACGGACCGCCGTTGTGCAGGTCCCACCCACCCGCCAGTCTCGTCTGCCTGCCCAGTTTTTCTGAAAGCGTCCATAAAATGAGGTCGTGCGGACAGCGGGCCCTGCTGTGTGGCCTTCGCTCCTCGCTCGCTCTTAGTCCTCCCTCTCCCTCTCTCCCTCTTCCTCTCCCTCTCCGTCCATCTCACTCTAGCAGCGCGCGGTGGTCGACAGGTGGCGCCGTGGTGTCTGTCCCGGTCTACCCCGGCCCGGCCCGGAGCCTTGTACCGCGCCTGCCGCTGCTGCCTCCCAGCCCTGAGCACTCAGACCCGCTCCGCTCGGACTGAGGGACGTGTTCCGAATAGCACCGGCTAGTGAAAAGAGGCGCTGGCTGAACATAATTTTCTCTCGCTTTCCCGATGGGCAGCACCTTGGAAACCCGAGTGCATGAGTGTGGCAAACTTGTAGGTGTGCGGAATTTCCATTCGCATATCTGGCCTTATACCAAGAGTGTGAAGCACCGAGAAAAAATCCACACCTTTTCTTGTCCGATTGTGCCAATGAAAATTCACACGCAGTGCTGTGCTGCCAGACCACACTCCTAACTTCTTACAAAGAAAATTCCTTGTATTACAAAGAGTTCTGTGCAACCGTAATACAAAGCCAATTTTTTTGTACAAAAAAAAAGTAATACAAAGAAAATTCCCTCTAGTATAAAGTAAGTCTTTATGTAATACTAGAAAATTTATTGTATGTTATGGTTGCACAGAATTACTTGTATTCTACGAAAAATTTCTTTGTATAAAGTTTCGAGTGCAGGGCATTCGCTTCTCCCACTTGGCGCTGCCAGCATTCCCACTTTCAACAGAAAATTCCCCAAGTCTCAAAACAAACCCCTTTTGGCTTTAAATTTAAAAAAAAATCAAAATCCGGGTCAATCATGTACCCCTCTGTACCGGGGAGACAAAATGTCCTGGGTTATTTGTACCCTGGGGGTCGATAGTTGGCGGGTACAATTGTCCTAGGGGAACTGTCCCCCCCCCCACCCCCAACGCCTCATAAATAGGGTACAACTGCCGTGGGGATATTGTACCGGAGGGGTAGAGCGGTACAGATCGGCTGCGACACAGGTACTCCGCGTGGTCGTCGCCGTTGCTCTAGTCCTGACCCCGTGACCTTTGGACGCGCCCCGGTCGGGCCTGGTCGGGCCTGGTCGGCACCCGGAGAAGAGGAGGAGGCAGGGGGAAAGTTGAGGACGAATTTCGGCCTCAAAATGGCGAGCCGCGCGCCACAAAGGCTTTGTTTGAGCTTCATTACGGCGACGGTCCATGACGTGCCACGTGATACACAGGCCCGGTCGCCCCGCCGCGCCACGCCACGCCACGCCATGCCACGCCACGGGTTCATCCAGCCAGCCGGCTGGGCTGTTTGCAGCTGTGAGATTGCTCCAGCCTCCCGCTGTATGCTTTCTATTTCCATTTTTGTCGTGTGCCTTTGGTACGCCCACATCGCGCTAGATCGACTGGCGAGTGCCACGTATACTGTGTGTGTCTCTCTGTCTGTGTGTGCCTGTCCGTCTATCTGCCTGTGTCGTGCGTGTGCGGGAAAGGGGAAAGAAGGGAGCGAAAGGGTGCAGGATCAAATTTCGACGAACAAACTGCCTGCTTTTGCCAGCCCGCAGGAAGGGGGTTGGAAGCGGTGAAGGAGCGGGGACTGAGGAGGAAAGAGGGGGGGAGCAGGGGTCACAACGACCTGCCAGGGATGGTGTACCCCCTTACCTCGACGGCAGGGGTCACTACGGACCTGCCAGGGATGGTGTACCCCCCTTACCTCGACGGCAGGGGTCACAATGGACCTGCCGGGGACGGTGCACCCCCCTTACCTCGACGGCAGGGTTTACCTCGACGGCAGGGGTCACAATGGACCTGCCAGGGACGGTGTACCCCATTACCTCGACGGCAGGTGTCAGAACGGATCTACTAGGTACTAGGGATGGTGTAACCCCTTACCTCGACGGCAGGGGTCACAACGGACCTGCCAGGGCTATTGTACCCCCTACCTCGACGGCAGGGGTCACAACTTTGGAAAGGCAGAGGAGACGAGAAAGGAAGAGAGAGAGGGAGAGAGAGGGGGGGGAGACGGTGTGCGAGCGCTGGAAACGCGCTGGGCGTAACGTCCATATTCGCACTCTACGCGCTTCGAGATGGAGGTTCCATGCACGTGTCTGGTGCTGGCGGCGACGGCTCTCCACTTCTCTCTCTCTCCTACTCTTCCTCGCCTGTCTCTCTCTCTCTCTCTCTCTCTCTCTCTTGGTCCCTTCGCCCCTTACCATCTCTCCTTCTCTTGGCCTATCCCGCTCCCAGATATGCAGACTTACGTGCGCGCACATCCGCATACATACGAAGAGGGACCTTTTCACCTCGACGCCATACTCTCTTCCCCGTCATTTTCCCCCTCACTCTCCCTCTCTCTCTCTCCTTCCGTTTCCCTTTCTCCTCTCTTTGCGTCGGCTCTCCTTGTGCCTGCTTTTTCGCGTCGCTCCGTCGGCCGCCGCCGCCCTCTTCAGCCTCGCCTGTTCGCCTCCTGTTACTTTTCTTTTTCTTTTCGTTTTTTCATCCTCATCGTCTTTCCTGCCGGCCTGGTGTTTCTACTCAGCACCTCAAATGTATGGGATATTTGGGTTCTCTCCTCCGTCTGGAGGGAAAAGTTTTCTCTGGCGAGGAGAGGGCATTAGTAACCTCGAAATCACCTCGTAAATTTCTGGCTGTGATCCTGAAGCAGCCGTACAGCCCTTCCCACTCTTTCTTATCCTTCTCTCTCTCTCTCTTTCCCTCTCTCTCTCTCTCTCTCTCTCTCTCTCTCTCTCTCTCTTCCTGGTCTTCCCCTATCCTTCTTCCTCTGCCCCCCATCTTTCTCTCCCCTCTTTCTCGCTCTCCCTTTCTTTTTATACATTTTGATGAAAATGTGCCAGGATTTGACATCTTAATAGATTATGGAATTATAATTTTTAAAAATATAAGCAAAATAGGGTGAGAATGAGAACGAACATTGCGGAAGGGTACTCGGTTTGCATAGGAAAAGAAGCAATCCTCCAGTTGTATCGAGTTGTATTCTTTCACATGTGCTACTCTTTACGATGTGTGTGAAGGGCGGTGTTTCCACTCCATATCCCCGACAATGCAAACCCGTCAAGTGGTCGAGGTCTTAGCGGCGGGGCGTGGCGGGGCGTGGCGGGGCGTGGCGGGGCGGGTGGAGGGGGGCGTGGTGCGCCACTGCCAAAGTGATTTGAGCAGCGCCGAGGCGCCCGCCCCTGCATGGCCGCTACCACCGCCGCTGTGGAGGCCGCGGCAAAATTTCGCTCGCAAATCTCTCCGTTTCAGTAGTTGGCATAAAGTTGTGCCGGCCGGGCGCGCTGTGGGGCCTGGGGATCCCGGGGTGCGGTCAGTGGTGGCGCTCTCCCTGCTCCCCGCCGCGACATGCTCTGTGTGTGCGTCGTGAGCAGCATAGTGGACGACAGAAACAAATCGACGAATGGTGTCCCCCCTGCTTTCTGAAAAATATCCCGATAAATTCGGAAACAAATAGGAAAACTAAAAGAAATAAGGAAAATTCAGGAAAACTTCAGGCCAAATATTGAAGCAAAAAGAAAAGTTACACTCTAAAGTTTTTACTACCAAATTTGCTTTGTAACTACTAAGCGTTTGTGCTGTCATAAGTTATAAAGAATTATTTTAGTATTACTAAACTTTTTCCTAATAATACTAAACGTGTTCGTAGTACTTAATTTCACCGTGATTATAATATCAGAAAAAAGTTTTGTAATACTAGGAAAAAGTTTAGTAATACTGAAAGAATTTCTTTAGAACTTATGATAGCACAAACGCTTAGTAGTTACTAAACAAATTTGGTAGTAAAAACTTCAGAGTGTAAAAAAAAAAGAAAAAATCGAAAATTTAACGAAATCTCTCAGGAATCCAGGAAAATTCTCAAAATATGTTCACCAAAATTCAGAGTCGTTTCTTCCTCCTGTGGCCCGTCACCTGGTTATTTGAAGGTATAGCCGCAGAGGGTACCAGATGCGGTACCAGACGGAGCTGGGCGGACCGATTTGCACTGGCGTGGCGCAGCGATATGTCAGCCGCTATGCGTGCGTGACAGTGTGCGTCGTGTTATTCGCGGGGCGTCGCCGGCGAAACCACAAGTCTCTCTCTCTCTCTCTCTCTCTCTCTCTCTCTCTCTCTCTCTCTCTCTCTATCTCTCTCTCTCTCTCTCTCTCTCTCTCTCTCTGTGTGTTTCGGGGCGCGCGAGTGTAAGAGAGACAGAGAACGTGCACAGCTGGCAGAACTCGAACTGCAGCCTGGAACACATTCATCAGGCCGTATAGTTTACGAGTCTTGTTGTGGTGCACAAGGCGCGCGGCGCACACTGCTGCTGTGCGCGTCCTTTCTCTCTCTAACTCTATGCCCCACATCTCCCTATCCCTCTCTCTCCCCGGAGCCCGCCCTGTCCTGAGCCGCTTCCTGTGACGCTGCGGCTCCGGGTATAGAGACAGCGACGGCGCTTATTCAAAGTTTGTATGCAGTGTATGCCGTGTGCGCGCGAGTGTGGCGATGCTTGTTTTTGGCCGGCCAGGGCCAAAAGCAAGCGGCTGGCCCGGCTTGGGGCGGGGCGGGGCGGGGCGGCGGACATGTGATGAGGCGTAAGTCAATTAGAAGAATTTTTTGCTGTTTTGGTGTTGGTGTTGGCCACTGTAAAAAAAATATCCGTTCTTTCACGAATGATCCGTGTGAATGATTCGTAATTTTACGAATGATTCGTTGCAATGTATCCCTATGAATTATATAAAAAAAAAAATAATAAAAAAAAAGAGCTTGCTTATTTGAATTTATAATTCGGAAAAGAACATACTTGCATATGATTGTCAACTAATATCGCATGTACAAATCATTTTCAAAATTACAAACTATCCGCTTGCTAATGATTCATGAGTAAAGCTTCGGTTTATTCGTCACTTTGCAATTACGAATCATTCGTTTCAAAAATTCGAACAATTTTGGAAAATAATCTACGAATGATTCGTTTATCGGTTAAAACGATATATTCGTTCCAATCAGTTTCTAAAATTACGGATAATTTTAACAGTGGTAGCGGCGGTGGGAGTTGTGTGTGGTGGTTGGTTTGGCGGCGTCCAAGTTTTGGCCGAGACCACCCCTCGCCCCGCCGCCCGGGCGCGCCCCCCACCACCAATATTGTGTACGAGGAAGTATTAATGTGCTCAAGGAGCCGGCAGCCAGTCGGGGCGGGGCGCTGGGGCGCATCCCGAGCTCGTGTCTGTCAGGCCAACAAAGCGGCAGCATCGCATCGCAGCCCAGCCAAGTTTTGGTCGGTGCGCAGGCTCTAATGGAGCGCCCGGCCCGCCTCGCATCGCCCCGCCCCGCCCCGCCCCGCCCCGCCCGCCCCGCCCCCACCCCACCCTGTGGTTTGCGATGTCCATTCGACAGACGCGCGACGCTGCGTTCCGCCCCGCCCGCTCCCCACGCAGCGCTGGCCGCGCGCTCGCTGGTCCCGGTCATGCCTAGTTTGGATGAACGCTAATGGCCGCTGCCTCTGAGTTTTGCGCGCGAGCGGGGCGGGGCGGGGCGGGGCGGACCTGACATATGACAATGCCGCTCCGATCGCCCGCGGCACCCGACCGGAGCTCGGAAGAGAAAAAAATAAATAAACAAATTTACGCCGACGGTCCTTTGGAAAATTATGCCTCTCTTCCTCACGTTCCCGCGCGGCAGCCACAGTTTCCATTTACTGCAGTAAACTCACGAGTTTTGCTTCGTCCAATTCATTTAGACCGCTGTAGCATTCGCTCAAGGGTTCAGGCCTGGCTGCTTCTTTTTTACTGCTATGGTAAAACTTAGGTGTAGTCCTACGCCCGTTTTCAAGAGTACTGAGATTGCGCTTGAAATCAAGGATTACAGGTCAAGCGTAACGTCTTCAAGCGTAACTGTGCTTCATTCAAGCGTTCAGTTACACTGATAATCCAAGTGTTCAACCCTTCAACACTTTAAAGTGTTCAAATACCATTTAAACATATAAAAGTGTTCAACAGAGTTGTTGTGCACTTAAAAGTGTTCAACTCCCCAGTTGCACACTTCCTTAGCTTGGACGCACTGTACCGGGGAAGGGTGCAACTGGAGAGTTGAACACTTTAAAGTGCACAACTTCTTAGTTGAACACTTGTAAGTGCACAACAACTCTGTTGAACACTTGTATTTGGTATTTGAACACTTAAAAGTGTTGAAGGGTTGAACACTTGATTTATCAGTGTACTTTTTAGTTTTACCGCAGTGTTCTTCTTCTTCTTCTTCTTCTTCTTCTTATTACTATTATTATTATTATTATTATTATTATTATTATTATTATTATTATTATTATCATTGACATTTTTTCCTCTGCGGTGGACACGACCTTTTGGATCATTGGTTCTCACGCGGGGGCCTGTAATGTGGCAAGCTCTCATCCATCACGGTGATCAACACGTTCTATCCGTGGCGAGGAGAGGCGGGTGGGGCGTTGCGCTCGAGAGCAGCGGGGGTTGCAAGGCTAGAGCACGCCCGGAGCACGCCCGGAGGCTCCGGAAACTTTACTAAGCCTTGTCCTGGATTTTTTTCCCTCTGGTAGCTTTTTACCCTTTTACTTGGGCCGTCAAACAGTGCACATGCACTGTTTAAACCTTGCGAACAATCGTTGCAAAGAAATTGGATGCTTCGCATTGCGAAGAAAAAGTTCGTATTACAAACAAAATAGTTCGCAACGCTTCGCAAGCTTACAAACTTTTTGCGGCTTACAAACTAAATAGTTTGTAAGTTGCGAAGAAATTCTTCGCAATTGCGAAGCAGCCAAATACTTCGCAGCTTACAAACTATTTTGTTTGTAATACGAACTTTTTCTTCGCAAGGTTTTAACAGTGTGGTGCACAGGTCAAGCGTTTGTCATGAGGGGCAGGGTGCAATCCGGAGAAATTCAAAGGAATCCGGTGTCATCCGGGGAAATTTTAGAGTAATCCGGGGTAATCCGAAGAAAAAAGCACTGTTATCCGGATGACACGCCAGAGGTAATCCGAGGTAATCCGGGGTAGTCCTTAATCCGGCTGACACGAAAATGGACAGTCGTTTCCCCCTCGGTTTGTCATATGTTTTGAAAGGGGGAAAAATCCTCGGAAAAATCAAAATTTTGTTTTGTCGAACGGTTTTTCGCAGTGTAATCGTGACGTCCTGTGCGGACGGTCGGCGAGGGGTTGTCTAGTATCGTGACCGTATGACTCTTCTTTGCGCGGACGGGCTCATGGCAGCGCGCCCTTCTCTCTCCCGTTTGCTCTTTCTCAGCGAAAAAGCTCTAATGATTGCGACAGTGTATAGCTAGAAAAGGAAAAAAGGGGGAGGGAAGTCCAGAGAAAGAGAGGATTGGGAGGGGGGTAATTAGCTCCTCCCCCGCACCCTCGCATTTCCGCTACGCTTCGCAGCTCAGCCGTTAAAGTCCGTTAGAACGGGCCACAAATTGCAGAGTGGAGGCGGCAGGGAATGCGCGCCGTGGCGCCGGGGCCGCGGGCGCGGCCGGGTCGTCGTATGCTGATTCTGAGCCTTCGACTCTCCCCCGAGAGTTTATGACGATTTGATTCGCAAACACTTTTTCATTGGTCGTAGGTCGTAGGCGAGCATTTCGCTTTCGAGTGCTGTTGTCGGCAGCGGTGTTTGAATTAGACTGACTTTTACGTTTGGTATGAAGCCCATAGTTAAAATATAAGCCCCGTATTGATCCAGTATCCAGTAAAAGCAAGACAGTTAATTTTTTTACTGCTTTGTACAATGCATAGTGTCGAACATTTTTGTACACTTATTGCCTGATGAGAAAAATAATTTTGTTTGCAAATATTGCGCACTTGGTGTCAGACAGACCTGATTACAAGTACAGACAGACAACGGTATCAGGAGTTTCCCACTAATAAATGCACTGCTCTCTGGATGTTTGCGAAATGTGAAATGCCGGTGCAAAGCACACTCCGTGACTCCGTGATGGCGAGTTATGTTCGAGACCAGGAAAAGTGCGAAATTTGCTCATTTGAAAAGCTCGCCAATTAGGGTTCCGCTTTCTCGAGCTGGAAACAACTCTGAATTTTGGTGTTATTTTAAGAATTGTCGTGAATTAAGTCTAAATTTTATGTGAAGTTTCACTGTAATTTTACCTAAATTATTGTGAATTTTTTCCTGAATTGATATAAATTTGGTAAATTTTACTGATATTTTTTTTAATTTTCCTTTGAATTACGAGGTGTACATAAATTGTAGAGTTGTTTCCCTCTCGAGCTTTGCACATTTGCGTTACCGGTGGCTGCTGCAGTTTGCCTCTCAGGTTGGCGACCGATGCATCATCGAGTGCGATTGCGGATGGGAGGTCGCAGGTCCCCCCGCGGCGCGCTGCGGCCGTGTTTAGCGCGGCACGGGGCGAGGCGGAGAGGGGCCCAGGTGATTTGTGTGCGGGGGCCCGGCTCGGCCCAGGCCCAGGCCCGGACCTGGTACCACTGCCCTGCCCCGCCGTCTTTGTTAAGGGTGCATTACGGCGTCAGGTCTTTGGTGCTTGTGAGTTGGTATTTCCCTTTTGCTTGCGCTATTGCGGAGTCTGCTTCCGCGAGTTTTTTTTTCTATCTCTCTCTCTCTCTCTCCCTCACTCGCTCCCTCCCCGCTCTCTATCGTCGGGTCTGCTCGTCTGCTGGTAATTGGAAGACGCTGGTGGAACTGGCTGTGGCAGCGAGCACCGGGGGACTGGGACTAGTCTAGCGCGAAGCCGCTGCCCACTAGACGGGGCGGGGCGGGATGAGGCGGGCCCGTCTCTATTGAAGTGCTTCCCCGGCGGTAGGGTTGTTACCTACCTCGCAATCTCCAGGCTGAAAGTCGCATTTATTTTGGCAAACATGACTTAGAGTGAGCGCATATCTGCGCGTGTGCATACTGTGTTGCCGTTGTTGCCCGGCTCAGTGCGCTCAGCGCGGTGATAAGACGGTGCGCGCCGGTAATTGTTATCGGGTCTGGAAGCAGGTGATCTCCCCCCAGCGGGTACCCGCCCCGCCCCGCCACGCTCCGCCCCGCCACGCCCCGACGCGTTATCTGACGTGCGTTGTGTGTGCGTCTGTCCCGGGGCCGCCGTGTACTTATCTGGTTTACAGCACTGTGTTGCTCCCTTCAGGGAGGGGCCCCCGGCCCGGCCGCCTTGCTGGCTGAAGGGATGAGAGGGACAGAGAGAGGGGCTGCGCCACGCGTGTGTGAGCGAGTGAGAGAGGGGGAGTCTCTGCCGGCCTGCCCCACCGCGTGTGTGAGAGAGAGAGGGAGAGAGACTCTGCCGGCCTGCCCTCGCCTCCTGTAGGAGGAAGGGATTTAGTTTGGGAAGGGAAGAGCCGTCCCCGTACCATCCCCTTCATTGTATCAAGGAGCTAAGATCCCCTGCTCTCTCACTCTCCTCTCTCTCTCTCTCTCTCTCTCTCTCTCTCTCTCTCTCTCTCTCTTTCTCTTTCTCTCCACACGACCTCAAGCCATTTCAAAGTTAAACCCCGTTCCTCCCCGTCTGTTTTCTCTCTCTCTCGCTCCGCCTCTCTCCCGCGGGTGCGGCTCGGCTGGCAGGGGCGCCCCTCCGGCCCGTCTCGGCTCGGCTACCTGTTCGGCTGGTCTGATGCAGCTGCGACGCCACAATCTCTCAACGTCACGATAGGGCTGCCCGCCCCACCCCGCCGCTGTTGCGCGATCACTCTTTCATCGCATCCCCCCCTAACTCTAACTCTCTCTCTCTCTCTCTCTCTCTCTCTCTCTCTCTCTCTCTCTCTCTCTCTCTCCTCTCCCTCTCCCTCTCCCTCCCTCCTCCTCCTCCTCCCTCTCTCCCTCCCTCCCTTTCTCTCCCCTCTCTCTCTGGGTACGGTGGCTCTGCAGTTCGTCCGACTGTGGAACTCTTGTCTGTCTTCGCTCTGGTAACGCGACGGTAATCAATCACAAAAGCGTGCCGGTCGCCTTTAATCGCCGCGCCTTTCGCTCACCCCGCCCCGCCCTGCCCCGCCCCCGCGCCGTCTCTCCATCGCGCTCTTTCCTCTGTGTATGATGATGAAGTGCCCGGGCCCGGCTGGGGCGAGCGGTTTGAATCAAGACGTTGGCGAGACGAGATGATATGCCGGCGGGTCTCTGGGAGCGCGCGGCCCGGCGGCCCCGCCTGCCCCGCCCCGGTTCCGGTCCTGGGGTCCTCCAGGTGCCCTGCCTCCCATCTTCTTCAACGCTCCGCGGAACATTTTTCTCGCACCCTTCAAGTCGATGGAAGTATTCCGTAATATCCAGCTCACACCTGACACATTGACACATGGGGTTATGTGGCAATGCTCGAGATATGTGATCCCGAATAAAGACACGATTATGTGCCCGGAAGTGATCAAATCTCAAATGGCAAAACGGGAGACTGTGCAAGATTCTCCGCTCTGAATACGCGCAGATGCTTGACGCACTCGGTAGCTCGGTCTCCTACCCGAGGTTCGATAGGTACGGCACTCCTCGTAGTTAGTTGTTGAAACAGGGAAACAAATCTAAATTTTAAATTACAATCGTCTTTTTTTAAAAGATCAAAATAACGAGCTGTGCGAAAATTTCGAGGTTATTCCCCCCGCGAATCATTTAACAATGTGATGACGCGCTTCTTGGCAATATTGCTCGCATCCCGCCTCGAAAAGTCAGAGGCAAGTAAAGCAGGGAAGGGAAGCCTGCGGGCGCGCAGGGCGGGTCTGCTCCGCTGCATGTGGGACGGGACGAGAGGCAAACGACACGCCCCTGTGTTACGCCCTACCGCACAGCTGGGGGATGATCCCCGAGGAGCCCAATCACCCACCGGGCACGGCCTCCCCCCCGCCGGCCCCCCCCTGCCACGGCTCATCCGTTGCCTTGTCCCAATTGCTCGTTGCCTCTATACCCCCACCCCCCGCTCCTAATATGCTTGTTCCTCCGGAATCACGAGTCGGTATCGGAATGCGGCAGCCCCCACCCCCACCCCCTTTGCCCCCAGGGGGGGAGCCACGCTACGCAACGCTCGACATGAAAGCCCTGGGGAGCCCCTTTGTTGTCGTGATACCGTCGCTAAATTTTAGGCCCCCGCTGTCCCCGCTTCCCTTTTGCTTTAGTGGTGAGGGGGCTCATATCTTTTCTATCACGCTCTATCTACCCGCCGGGGTGTAACGGGTCAAAGGGGATAGATTAACCTCTCGTTAAGGGCGGAAAGTGGCGTGTCGTTCCTGCAGCCTTTTTTTTTCTTTTTCTTTTTTTTTTCTTTTTCAAGGGATTGATATTAACAGGGAATTACGTATTTTCTCTTAACTATAGAGCCGTAGGCAGATAGTCCATTAAAAACGCTCGTAAAAACCTAACTTCAATAACGTGATTTAGCCTTTTATCCAGCCTTTCAGCTTCACCGTTTCACATTTTCCGAATAGGGGTAGCGCGCCAGCTCGCAGGACACCCAAACGTGTGAATGTCGCACATTTGCAGGAGATGCAATGTTTATTTCTATACTGATCCCATTTAATCTGGGAAATTCCTTAACTTGCTTTTCAATTTTACGAATGAAAATATTCACGTCTACAAAGTGTGTGACAGTTACACACTTGGGTCTCCAGTGTATGGGCGTGACTTCGTCAAATCTCAGCGTACATATACAGCTTTGATATCCGTGTGGAAGCTGAAAAAAATCTGTGTACGGGCTAAAATGAAATCAGAAATAAATCAAAAAGTCAAAAAACTAAAAAAAAATTAATTAAGAAAAACAATCAGAAAATATTAGTAAATATCAAGGGAAAAAAAAAACAGAAAAATCGGTGTACGCTTTAATTTATAGTTAAAGCCGCGTGGCTGAACGCGCCTTGTTCGAAGTCACATATCTCAATTTATCAAATCTATGAGGATACAGGGGCGAGGCGTGGCGGTGTGCGGGGTAATGAGACGGACGAGTTTTGCACTATGGGAACAATGTCCAAGCGCCAGGGGCGCGCGGGGCTCTCGACGCGTCTTTACATCTCTGTCACCGTCTGGAATTTAATATCCCGCTTGATGGAATCTGCGATGTGATAAGGAGCGCAGAGAGATGTATTCCGGACCGGTGCATCAACTTCCCTCCCGTGCAGTGTGTGTGGTGTCAGGCAGTGGAGGGGGAAAGGGGGGAGGCGGCCATGGGAGCGTGAAGCGGGAGTGGGGAGGGAGGGGGGCGGGGCTCGGAATTGGGTCGAAGGTGGAGATAGCGATTGCTTCGATGGTTGGCTGAGCAGCTAGGACACGTTTGGTTGGCTGGCTGGCTACACTATTGGCAAGAGTAGAGAAAAAGAATTGGGACCTGGCTAAAGGGTAAAATGTGTTGTTTTTTCTCTTAGGAGAGTTGTAGGAAAATTTTCTATGAAAGTTGTCGGGCAACTATTTCAAGTTTGTGAATAATTTTGAAGCGCTGCGTATCGCCTTGGTTGGAACCGTATACGATGACGGAGCAAGAGTGGGATATATATATTGTAAAGCTACAAAGTAGTCTGCAGAAGCATTTTTCGCAGTGATCGGGCTCTCTCAAGTCGCGGCGGCATACCGCTCACCGTTTTGTGGCGCCGTGGTGGGCGCCGCGGGCGCCGCGGGCGCCGTCGAGCGGGGAGGGCCTATCGTTAGCATTCAGAGTGTTCTTCCAGATTCCGGGTGGCCGGGCCGGGCCGACGCGCTGCGCCCCGCCCCGCCACGCCCCGCCACGCCCCGCCACGCTGGTGAGTGCGGGCCAGCCCTCATAGCCGGGCCATCTCCACGGTCCCCGCGGACTCGTATCTGGCAAAGCCTTTTATGCTGCCCCATCAACCTCACGGAATAGCCTCGAATATGGGCGGGGGCTGGTCGTGTCGGCACGGCCGTGCGCGTGCGAGCAGGTGCACCACTGCGTGCGTGTGTGTGTGTGTATGCGCGCGCGCGCAGGAGCGAGGCTGGGGAAGACGTCCGAAGGAAGATTCGCTGTCGTCGCAAAAAAAAAACCTCGCGCGAGCGCCGCTGCTGCAACTCGTCTGCATGTGTGTGTGTGTGTGTGTGTGAGTGGCTAGGCATGGCACGGCACAGCAGTGCAGGGCGGGGCAGGGCAGGGCAGGGAAGAGCACTTGGCTTGACCTGTAAAATTTGTTCCGCGGGGAACGTTTGGCTCCTTCGCGAATGGCTCGCGGCGCTTTCTCATATCACGTTTATCATGGAGGAAAAAATAAATGTGGAGATATTGTTTCCAAACGTTCTTTTAACCGTAATAGTACACGGCGTAAACAATGTCCTTTTCTTCTTTTTTTCTTCTTTTCTTTTTTGTTTTAAAAGAGAAAACCTTAGTGATTTTGAGGAAAGCTCCAGAGATTTTTAGGATGTTTCCTGAAAAAGTAAAGGAAATTCCCTAATTTTTTTTTTTTTTTTTTTGTGGGGAGGTTTCCTGAGAGTTCCTCGGGAGTTTTCCAATTTCGCTTAAAAATTCAGGCATGTTTTTTTTTTTTCTTTTTTTTTCGTGCAGCAACAAGCGTTGTATCAGCATATATTCTTTTAAAATAATTTTACATCTTGGGTACAATGTCGGCACAGCTGCGCTGCAGCACTTTTTTCTTCGCTCTCTCCTTTCCCTTCTGATCCGGCGATCAGTTCGTCAGGCGCTGTCATCAGGTGTGTGTGTGTGTGTGTGCGCGCCCGCGTGTGTTTTTGTGTGTGTGTGTGTGTGTGTGCGCGCGCGGAGTAGCGAGAATGGAAGGGTCCATAATTTATACGGGGCGTATCGGGGGCGTGGCGTGGCGCTGCGTGGCGCTGCGTGGCTGGCGTCAAGGACGTGTACGTGTCGCTTATTGCTCCAGCTGGCTGTATGAGAAATTTATGCGCCACCGTTCGCTCGGCGCGCGGTGGGTGGGCGTCGGGCAATGTCTTCTCTGCGGAGCCGTATTGTCGCGGTGGGGAGGGAATAAAACACGCGGCAGCGCGCGCGCGCGCGGGAGGCAAAAAGTTTTTGCCGTCGCAAATAATCAATTCGCATTCCCTCCGCTGCGACGCTGTTGATTGATAGTGGCCGGCCAATAACGAATCTGGGATTAAAATCATGCAATTTAAATTGCGGCGGGTCGTCGTCGGAGCACAGTGGCGGCGGCGTGATTGCCAAGGGGCCGAGTCGGCGTGCCGGGCCGGGGTGGGGTGGGGACGAGCGGGGCGGGGCGGGGCGGGGCGGGGCGGGGCGGGGCGGGGCGGGGCGAGGCGGGGGCACGGTCAGGTGGCAGCCGGTGGCGGGGACTGGAGCGTGAGCAGGGCAGCGGTCCCTGTCTCTCCATTTGACGGTACATTGTCTCCCCCTCCATGCCCCCCACCCCCTTCTACTCGACCCCACCCCTTCCGATTAGCCTCGCTCGCTCTGACGTTACGTTGCGCCACATTCCCCCCCCCCGCCCCCTCCCATTCAGCCCCCCCCCCGCCTCCCCCCCCCCAGCCCCTCTCTGCTACACGGCCGCGCCGTTCAACACAACGGGGCTATCGAATTAGGGCTATTTTCCTGAATTCCTCTACGCGGCTTTTTCTTGTCGGAGGGGACGTGCTTGTGGTGGGGGGTGCGGCGCGGACGTAGCGTCCATTTCTCACGGGGTGGTCCGTTTGCCTGATGGCCGCTCGGGGGCGGGCCGGCCTGCCTCCCTCGCCGCCCCCGGCCCGCTACCGCCCCCCTCCCCCTGACACGGCCAGCCATTCCTCATTTCCATCCAAATCGCACGCTCACTTGCGAATACTAAATGCAAATACAACAATAACCGGCCCGCTCTGCCAGGCGGCAGGATAGCTCGCCTGGGCTAATATTTGATGTTTGGCCCCCTAAAACTCTGCTGTATTTCTTTTTCTTTTTCTCGTTCACTATATCTCTTACTGCTTCTGTTTCGGCGAGATCACGCACACCCTTTTTTTTCTTTTTTTTTAAAGTGAAGAAAGAAATGTTAAGTTTTGTGTGCAAAAGTTTTGCATCAGGACCTTTTTAGTTGCGGTCTTATCACCGAGGTGGGGATCACTTACAAAATCATCAGATAACTTAATAAAAACAATGTTTCGGAAATTATAAACAATTTTAAAAAATCAAATCAAGAAGAAAGGTACAGAAATGTACAAATGTACAAAAATCTGAAGAAAAAAAAATGGAAAAAAACGGGCAGAAATAATGAGAGAAGAAACGTTTTTCAAAAATTGCAAATAAAAAGAATATCAAGTCAAAAAAAAATAAATATATTGTACACATTTTGTATATAAGTAATGGCTTACCTCTGGAGCGAAATGTTTGGGTATGTAGCTGAGGAGGACGGGACGGGGTCTGCGGATAAGGGTGCTGGTCAGGGCGCGGGCGTGCGGCCCGGCCCGGCCCGGGCGGCACAACCTTGCTGTAGCAACCCCTGGAATATAAAACAGCCGACATTCAAATTTCGCTCACGGGCCGCAAACCGGGGATCTCTGTTTAGAAGCGCGTGGTCGGCGGGAGGAGGGGGAAGGAAGTGTGCGGTAGAGGGAAGGACAAGGACGGAAAGGGTACCGAGGACCCCCCGCGACGACGACGACGGCTTAAAACTCTTGTACATCTATTTTTACATTTAAAATATTTTTTTCCCTTTTTTTTTCTTTAGGCATTCGTTTGTCGTGTTTTAGACCCAAGCGGTCGTCAACTGCCCTTAGCCAGATACGGGGTAATATTGGTATTATTAGTAATATCAGACTTCGATTGAGGTAAAATTGTAATACAATATTGTAATTAATGTAAGTAAAATAAAATGGGTATGGGTAATATTGACTAAAGTAGAAGTAATATCGATGTAATATGATGGTTCAATTGAATATAATATTAATGTAATATCGGTGTGAAATCAGTCCCGTGTACGAAGGAATATCAAAGTTGACGGCCCCTTTCTTCGACCTCCGTCCTTGGGTATATGGTTGCAGTGTACCGCCGGGCAGTCTCAGTTCAGCCTGTGTGTGTAAGGGGGGAGAAGGGAAGGGGGGGCATGCAGCCTCCATTATAGATAGAGGACACGATTATCAGAAATAATGCCATAAAACGGTCCCGGGGCGGGGAGGGGGGTGTGGTCCCGGCCCCGGCGGGGCGGGATGGGTCGCCAGCGCAGTGTAGGCAATGTCTGCAAGTTGCGGTCCGTTGCGCGCGATCGCCCGGATAACCCGGGCAATCAAGCTGTTCTGGGCTGAGTCCACTGCTGCTGAGGGTTGCTCGAGTTTGGACGAGGGGTGGGGGGTGGGGAGAGGGTCGTAGTAGTGCTTCTGGAGCTCCTCGGGCTGGTATCGGGCCTCCAGCAGCAGCAGCAGCAGCAGCAGCAGCAGCAGCAGCAGCAGAGGGGTCGCAAGCAATCGTCCCCAGTTTGCATGGGACCCAGAAACCATCTCTCGCGAAATACGTCGCAACCTGCCCACATTGCGCTTTCACCAAAACTTAGCCGGAGAACGTCTCCTGTTAAATATTTTGAAGTACGTATATGAAAACTGAATTTTTATCGCGTAGCACTAAAGAGAAATATAGTAAATACATATATATTTTTTTTGGCAAGGGAAAATACTTTTCCTCGACTTTTCCCTTTTCGGGCTGGCGTATCCGCCCTCTCCTCTGGCAGGCGGCGCCCCCGGCCCTGGCCGCGCCTGCCGGCCGCCGGCTCGCTGGGAACTCGTTTCCTGTGGAGGCAAGTATATTGCGAAAACCCTCCCGACTTCCGTCCTGATTTCATATTTCCTGCTGCCTTATGTTTACTTCGGGCTGCCGTGTTTGCTTTCCCCCTGGACGTCGCGGCCGAACGGGCATAAAATTTATTAATACGACTCACTGCCGGGCGGTGCAGGGGGAGGGAGGCAGGCAGGCCGAGGCGTAGCGAGTGGTGTGAGGGCCGAGCTGAGAGAAAGGTGTTAACCTGCATTACGCGTCGGACCGGCGGTGATGAAAGTAACGCTGCTCTGGGAGGCGTAACCTCTCTTGTTACACTGTGAAAAATATTCGTGAGGGTAGCGGGAAAATTTTCCATGATGATAATGAATTTTGTAAAGTTACAACTTCCAGTTGTATTGTTACGAAAAAAATGTTTTTACACTATGTTGCCGACTTAGTTTTCTTCGACGAGTAAGAGTTTTCCGTTCGTCGACTGTCCTATCAGTTTCGAGGCTCGGAAAGACCATCCTAACTGTTTTTGGACGCTGTCTTGCAGCGCTGTCTTCTGTTACAAATAAGTTCGTTAATATTAAAAGTATAGAAAAAGTAAAAGTTGCTATTTGCTGCTAAAAGATCAAGGTATACATAGCAACTTTTACCTTTACTCCACTATTAATATTACAGAAATTATACGTAACAGAGCGCTGCAGAGATCGTCCAAAAGCAGTCTTTCCGAGCCCTGAAACAGATAGGATAGTCTTTCCGAGCCACGAAACAGATAGGATAGTCTTTCCGAGCCACGAAACAGATAGGATAGTCTTTCCGAGCCGCGAAACAGATAGGATAGTGTTGCTCGGAGGCGACGCGTTCACTGTAAACTGGTTGGCGTCTTTAGACGCCAAAATATTGGCGTCCTCTGAGAACGCCAAATCTTGGCGTTCAAAGACGCCAATATTTGGCGTTCTGAGAAGAAGAACGCCAAATATTGGCGTCTTTCAACGCCAAAATTTGGCGTTCTCAGAGGACGCCAAAATTTTGGCGTCTAAAGACGCCAACCAATTTACAGTGTTGTAAATTTACGACCGCGCTCGTAAATTTACAAGTCTGTGTCGTAATCACAAATTACGTGAAAAGTCGTAAAAATTTACGTATATTTTTCCACAGCGGACTGTTCTTAATTTTTTGTTAATAATTTTTATCTATTTTTATTGATGTCTCTATTTTTTTGTGTGTATTGCAGGTGAGCATCGTCTGCGCGCGGGGAGCGGTCTCGTGTGGAGAGGGCGCCTGTGAGGTAGGCACTCCCGGTAGACGGCGGTGCGGAGCGGGTCGGCCTGCCGTATCGGCGCGCAGCGGTGGGCTGGCCCCCCGGCCCGGCCTCGGGAATAAAGTGTTGTGTGGTGTCGAGCGGGCGTGGTGTGGCGTGGCGGCGGCGGCTGTGCGTGGCATTCGTTAGCATAACTGCGCTCCGGGGACAGATCGAGAGGTTGGGCCGAGCTAGCCCCGGGTCGAGGCTCCTCGCACAGTCTTGTGCGTCGGTACGTCTGGACGGGCGCCCGGCCCCGCCCCGCCTCGCCTGCCTGGCTGTTTGCCTGCCTGCCTGCCTGCCTGCCTGCCTGACTGCCTGCCTGCTCTACTCGCCGCTTATCTCCAACTTTCTAACTTGCTGGCAAAAATGCTGTCGCTGCCCTTGAACCTTTCTTTCCCCGGGCGGGCCGCGCCCGCACCGCGCCCGGCCCGCGCCCGCCCCGCCCGCCGACCCGCCCGGCCCCAGCAGCAGTTCCCATTGTTCGCCCCGCGCCACGCCGCGCCGGAACCCCTCGGAACCATTCAACAAAACTTTCGCTATTTCTGCCGTCCGGGCTCCGGGTCCCCCAGCCCCGCCCCGCCCCGCCCCGCCCCGGGCCGCTCTCTGCTCGCGCGCTGCTGCCGCGCGCCGCTGCCTCATCGCAATTTTTCCGAAAGGTGGGACGATATAGTTGCTTCCGGGAACAAAGTGCGTCCACTTTTCACGGCGAAATTTTAATTTGGCGAAGGAGGTCCCCCCCCCCCTCCTCGCCTCTTCGCTGCTATCGCGCCCCGTAGCTTTCTCCCGAGAGATGGTGTGATAAGTCATTAGAGCGTACTTGTTCTTCGTCTCACTCTAGTTAGCTCTTTCTCTCTCTCTCTCTCTCTCTCTCTCTCTCTCTCTCTCTCTCTCTCTCTCTCTCTCTCGCTCGCCCGCTCGCGCTCGACTCTCCGCTTCATCTTTAGTCCGGCACGTCGACAGGATTCACGCTCCCTCCCTCTGATCAATCATGGGCCCTAACTCTACTTAATCTGTTGGGTCGCTGCAACTTTTTGGCGGCGTGCTGAAGCCCCGCCCCGCCCTGCCGCTTGGGTCGGGATCCGGGACGTGGTTCGGCCTTCACTTCGGCGAGCGTCTGCTCTCACGTTCGCTCCACCGGGGTCGGTCGGTCGGTCTTTACAGCGGCTGCGCCGCGCTTTTCCCCTCAATTTTTTTTTTAAAACGTTTTTTCTCCCCCGTTCGTATATCATCTTCCTCTTCTTTTCCTTCGTCATCCCTCTTCTATTTTATATTCGGCTTCTGCTGGGATTTTGTGCCGCGTGTTATCTTTTGTTCTGACGAGGCTTTTGGATACCAGCAAATCAGCTTGGCCGAGGAACGAATCTCCTCCGCGTCTGCGCCGCTGCTGTCTGGTCGGGTCTGTCCGCCCCGCCCCACCCCCACCCCGCCCCATCCCACCTCACCCCACCCCACCCCGGGGAGGCGCATGACTTAAACTGATGGGCAGATTGCTTAATTAATGGCCGCTTTACAAGGGGATTAATTTATTACGGAAGGCCTGGCCCGGCGCCGCGCCACTCGTTTATAAGTCGTTTATTCATTTGTTTGGCGTGAGGTGAGACCGGGGGCGCCGCTCTGTTAATATTTGGAGATGCTTCGGTCATCAAGCGAGAACGCGCGGTCAGGCGGTCGGGTCGGGTCGTGCAGCTGCGGGCGTAATTGTTTGATTGAGAGATGAGCCCCCCCCCCTCCCCTCCCCCTTTTCCCCTGGGGCCGGGAGGGCGGAGGTTGAATAAGGGAAAAATGGATGGAGAATAAAGAATACCTTACAAGTCAGCAGGGGGAATGAATCAAGGGGGTGGTGGGGGTGTTTCTTGGATTGGCACGGGACGGGGAGCGAGCGAGAGAGCGAGACGATATGCCGAGTCGGCCCGTCGGTTTTAAATTACGTCCGCGCTCTGCTTCGCTCTGCTTCGCTCTCGTAGTGGAGCACCCCGCTCCGCTCTGACCCCGTGATTCTATACTCGGAAAATTGTCGATCCCACGCATGCTGGACCGGGACGGGCCTCAGGCAACGTCGTATTCATTTGTTTGGCTACTCGATAATGCGCGCGCGGAGTAACGATTCCAATGTTGTCTGCAAACTCTTGAGACTAGGCAGGCAATCCATTTCGACTGTCATCCCCGCTCGGCTCGGCTGATGATGACGGCAGTGGTATAGGATAGGGTGACGTGCCGCGTTACCCACCCCGTGGTGACATCACTTTATCTCACATTTTCCCTTTGAAGGAAACTCGTAACCATAGACGAAACAACTCTAAAACATTTAAAGTTCACAAAATTACATGGAAAATTCAGAAAAAATCTCGAATAATGGAGGATGATTCAAGCAAAAATTGCACAAAAATAAAAAATTATATTGAAATTTATAAAAAAAAAGAAATGAAAATTTGTATAACCAAAATTCTGAGTTGTTTTCCGCCTCGCTCGCAACCCATCCATAGCCATTCGCCTAGCTGCTCGCTAGGAATGGACGGCCCCCGCCCGGCGCCCTCCGAGCGCACCAGCCTTGACGCGGTTCTTGTCCGGCGGCAGTGGCGGCCGCTCGGTCCAGCTGTGCCCAGCCCGGCCCCGGCCCCGGCCCCATCTCTCTCTCTCTCTCTCTCTCTCTCTCTCTCTCTCTCTCTCTCTCTCTCTCTCTCTCTCTTCCGCGAGGGGCCCAAGTGATCTGTTTCCATCTCGGGCCCGGAGCCCAGCCTGGAGCAGCACAGTCCTCTAAGAGAATCCGGAGCGGTCCTCCGGGGTTCCTACTTGCGCGTTCATCTATTATGGAGCGCCGCCGCCCCGTGGAGTAGGAGGGAAGGGGGTGGGGGGTCCCTGGCGTCGGCCCCGCCCCGCCCCACCCCGCCCCACCCCGCCCCACCCCGCCCCACCGCACCACGCCTTGCATAATTGAACAAATTAAAAGAAATCTCGCGCCGCCGCATATCGCTAGGCAGCTCGCGCTGTTGATGATGATCATTGGGTGGAAAGAGAGAGCCAGAGAGAAAGACAGACAGACAGGCAGAGGCGGGCGAGAGAAGTGACGGTATAGGTTGGAGAGGGATGAAGGAGGGACGCAGAGAGAAACAGACAGAAACGGTTTGTTTCTGCAGCGCCCCCGGGCCCCGGGCCCGGGCGTGGGGCGCGGTCGGTAGTTTCTTGGTGGAATCGTCCGCTCGGCTGACCCTTTCTGCGACTCGTGAAGCGGAGCCGTGCTCAGCCTAGGCGGGGCGGGGCCGGCGGGGCCAACGTAAAGTCAGCGTTATCGCGCCGAATTAGAGTTCTCAACTAAACGGGGCGGTGGCGCCGCATTGAACCGCACTGCTACGCCACGCCACGCTACGCCACGCTACGCTACGTTACGCCACACACTAAATGTCTATGGACTTTTTTGTGGACAAGTTGGACATATATTTGAGCGTTTCCAAGCTGGTGACAAATTTGTTGACGATTATCGACAAATTTGTCCATAATGTTTAACAAATTGTAGACAGCTGGACACAAATAAAATTTGTCCATAAGTTTGGTAACGCACAGAAATATGGACAGCCTGTCTGCAAAATTGCGTCCAAAATGTACGCAGAATAGTCCATAGATGGTTTTTTGTTGACAGCTATGAACAAATTTGTCTCTAGCTGTTCACAAAATTGTAGACCATCTTATTGGTAACAATGTGTTTGTCACTGAAACTGTGGACAAAAAAGTCCACAGGAAAAGTCCATAGGCATTTAGAGTGCACGCTACGCCAGCGCGCACCCCCAACGCAAAAGTGCAGATCCATACCGCATTTGTAGCATATAACTGTTTCTGTGCTAGGGGTGTGAAAGTTTCGGGGTCCCCTCCTCTGCTTGTGGGGCGGGGCGGGGCGGGGCGGGGCGGAGCTGGGTCCAGCGGGACTGTAAAACGTTCCACCACCTCGCCTACGCCCACCTCGCCCTCATCGATATGCGTCGGACCGTCTGCGCTGGCCCCCTACTCGCGGCGAGCAGTAGGCCAACATGCACCTCAATGCATAGCCATGCACGGTGAAAACCGTTTTGTTCCGAGCTCGCTAGTGGTGAAATAAGATTTACATAGAAGAAAACAAAATAAAAGTTCTTCCTCTACTTATGTTACTTCCCTTCTGGAAAATAGATTTAAAAACAAATGATGTTGAAAAGATGTCCAGCGACAGGTGGATTTGCTGTCTTTTAGATGACAATAAAAGTTATGTAGAAGATCATCTTGTCTACACTACAAACCCACACTGTGAGAAAAAACTACAATTTAACTACAATTTTTTACCGTTATTTCAAAGTACAATAAAATATTGTACTAAAATTGTACCCGGTATAGGGTAAATTAGTGATGTACGGCAACGAAAACCGTAAACCGTTAGTTCAAAATGGTTGTTTAGTTGTATGAGGTACGGTTTTTCTCACAGTGCAACAGTCAACTTAGTCAGTGGCGCCCACACGTTTTCCAATGTACCTGGGCAAAACCCTTCGTGTACCTACCTTTATAAGGGTTTTTAGGCGCTTTTAGGTATGCTCTAGGAAGTGCATGCCTGCGATGGTATGCAGTTGGAAGTGAGTACTTGCCGTAGCATTATGCCACAGAAAGCATGCTCTTTCCAAGTGCATACCATGACAGGCTTGCACTTCCTAGTGCATACAATGGCAGGCATGCATTTCCTAATGCGTGCTTTGAAGTACACATTAGGAACAGTGTGCTAAGTTGACTTTTGGTTTTGCTGTGTAATGTCTAATGGTAGATGTTGGTATATTAGGGGTGTTTTTAACATCTTCCGGTAGATGTCTAGCAAAATGTACGACAGACTCAATGAATAGATTGTCTATAGACATCTACTTTCCGCTTAAAAGGGTTATGTCCTTGTTCGCTGATGTCTTTTGCAATCTCTCAGACGTGACCGCGCGGGATGAACTATAACTGCGTTTGTGTAGCAGCAACAGTCTCCCACATTAAGACACGCATGATGTACTTAGCGAAGGAAGTTTGCTCGCCAATCTTTCTTTCTGCCCGTCATCACTCTCTGCATTTACCGCAACTACATAGTAATTCTACACTCCCTCTTCTGGATGGTGGTGTGTCGTGAGCACGAGGGAAAAAACAGCTCTGATTTTTGTTTTTGAACAAAATTCAGAGAATCCAAAAAAAGATTTGGAATGTCTCAGAAAAATTCAGAAAAACTCAGAAAAATTCACAAAAGTTGCACAAAAATTCTGAAATGTTCACAAAAAATCACAAAATCTGTACTCCAAAATTCAAAGCTGTTTCCCCCTCGGTTGAGCAGCGCTTCTCTATTTTAGCGGAGGTAAGCGGAGCGGCGCAGGCGGGAGAGAGCGGTGGGCTGTGGAATTTAAAATAAAAGGGTGCGTGAGGGCCACACAGGCTGGCCGGAATGCTGCAGGTGGCTCCCCTGGAGCTCCCACTGGAGCCCCTGGAGCGGGTCCGCTGTGTGCCGCTGGAACGCGCGGAACGCCATGCGCTTTTTGCGCTTGGTTTTTTGATCGTTTGCCGTATATTTCAGGTCGCGAGGGCTGGGCTGTGCTGGGCCGGCCGGGTTGGGCAGTGGGGCCGGGGGCGGCAGGGCGCGCAGGGTTGGCTCGCCATCAATTATACCAGTGGAGGGCGGGTTGGGGGAGGGGGGGAGGTGAAAAGGGGGCCGGCTGCATAACGACCCCAGGATGACCCGAGGGTGACCGCACGCTGCCGGGGCCGGCCGCGCGCAAGGGTGCGGCCTCGCGCGTACACCGCAAACAAAGCAGCATTCTCTGTTTGTGTAGTCGCGGCGGGGGGGGAGGGGGGGGGCTGTTAGGCCCCGCGACACTGTCTCGTGTTGTTGCTGTGTAGGCCCCGGAGAGGGTCCTATCATTACTCCTGCATGGTGTGATGGGTCGTCTCGTCTGCTGCTGGGGCGGTGCGGCCGCGCCATCTGCCGCGGGGCTCGCCGGCGCTGCCACCACCAGCTGCGCGGACCATCTGCACGGGCCATCTGCATGACCAAACGAAATTAAATGTCGGCACGACGCAACGGTGTGGGCGGCCGGGCCGGACACGAGAGCAGGGCACTGTGGCGGGGCGAGGCGGCGAGCTAGCGGGCGCTCGGAAGGAGTCGTGTGACCTGCGCTGCACTCAGGAGCGCCATGCAAAGAATTAAGTGCTGTGGTATAGAGAGTTTCCGTGGTCCTACATTTTACTCGCAAATTTCACATGGTGTTCGTGAGGAAAACCCGTAGATTTACGGAAAACAAAATTTGAATTCCTACAAAAGAATTCTATTTTCTTTAAAATTTAGGTTTAGGGCAACTCGCCGTTGCTGGTAGCAGAGTACCAATCACTAGACACAACCATAATTCAGTAAGGAGAACAAGTCTTGGGGAACAAGCGTACTTTCACTAACGGAACAAACCTAATCACTTAGTTCGTTTCACCATCGTGTTTTCTTTCCCCTTTTCCCCTCGACATAAGGATTTTTTTCCTGCGACTAAATAATGGTTTTATCAGCTAAATGTTATCTCTTTACCGTGACCTTAACCTAAACTAATATCTTAGTTCGGGGAACCAGTTTCCCTTTTTTCCGTGTTACTGCGGCTTTCCGTTGGCTTTGCCCTCTCGCTGGCCCTTTGCGGTCGGGAGCATATCTGGAGTGGCTCCAGGCGGGGAGGAGGAGGAGGAGGCGCAAGTGGTATTGATCGCATTGAATGGAAAAAGGGCGAAAGCGCCACTTCTACTGCAAGTGTCCCTGCGATCGGATTGGTCCTCTTGAAGCCTTTTGGCCGCCCTTGGCCCTGCAGCCCCGCCCCGCCCGGCCCCGCCCGGCCCCGCCCCGCCCTGCCCTGCCCCTCCCTGCCCCGCCCCGCCCCGGCCCGGCTGCCCTGACCCGGCTTCTAGGTACTGAATACAAACACGCTGGAAAAGCAGCCTACGCCAGAAGCTGCTTAGGCGAACCTGCCCGAAGAAAGGGGATAGAGAGAGTGAGTGTTGGGATGGTATGGGGTGGGAGTGAGAGAGTGAGAGCTGGCGTGGGTGGGGGTGGAAAAGAAGTGGACCGGATCTCTCTGCAATCTGCGTGTGTGTGGAGGCCCCACTGCACTGCAGTACTGGGCAGCACATGGAGATGCGCTGGGCTGGGCCCTGCTGCTGCAGGTCGAGCGATCGCTTACCCTGAACTCTCAAGCGAGGGGGGGGGGGGGGGGCAAGATAATTCATTTCTGTGTACTTTTTATTTGTATTTCGTGTATTTTTCGGTATATTTCTTGTATTTTTGATTAGTATTTTGATGAATTTCTTATTGTTCTATTGCATTTCTTTGTATTTTGAAGTGTATTTCTTACATATTATCAGAAATACCTGTGTTTTTCCGTGTATTTCTGTGTACACGACACGATCATCCCGAATTGGCCACCCCTTGCTCTAAAGCGTTCCACAGACACACACTGTTCAACACACAGCCTTGAAAAATTTTACATGCTTGGATTAGGGTCACATAAATTTCTTCTGTGGCATCATGTGTTGAACCGATGTTGAACAAATATGTTTGCCACCAACGCAGTGTATGTGTGCAACCAAAGTGTTGGACACTTTGCTCTTCTATGAAACATGTGGCGTTTTTAGCTACGCACCTCACACTGTACAACGCTATGTTCAATACGTGTGTGTGTGTGTGTGTGTGTGTGTGTGTGTGTGTGTGTGTGTGTGTGTGTGTGAGTCAGTTGAACAGCTGCATGCGTATGCTTGTGCATCATCCTGACATCTGAGGGGGGGAAATTAATTGCGTAGTAATACGCTTTATCGGGATGTTGTGAGCCACAGACTGTAGACTGTGCTTCTTGTTTTCTTTAACTGGCGTGTGTAGGCGAGACAGTGTGTACGGCCCGAGGGGGAAACAACTCTGAAATTTTTGTACACCTCATATAATTCAGAAAAACTCGTGAATAATTGATAACATTTGAAAAAATTCGGCAAAAAATTCTGGAAAATTGATATTTACTACATTTCACAGAATTCTAGGGAGTAACTCCCGCAAAAATTCACCAAAATTCAATAAAAAATCATCAAAATTCAGAAAATTTGTACAGTGATATTCTGAGCTGTTTCCTCGGTACGGCCGCATGCCCC
>JAHWGI010001286.1:0-12801 GCA_029379305.1 Frankliniella fusca | reverse complement strand
CTTCTTCCTCTTCTTCTTCTCTCTCTCTTTTTGGTTTTACCTGTGGAAAGCTTTTTACTTTTCGACCCTCGTACATTTACGGAGGCAGGCGAGCGGGCGGCGGCCCGCGCGTCTTTTGTTCCCTCCGCAGTGTTTAAGGACGTCGGCGTAGACGGGCGGGGCGGGGCGGGGTGGGGTGGGGCGGGGCGGGGCGGATGTCTGGGAGAGCAGCGGGGTGCGGCGAGTGGCCGGCTGCTGTAGGCCGGGGCCCAGGGGCGTACTGGCCCGGTCGGGGGGTCGGGAAATCCCGACCGGGCCCCCCCCTCCGGGAGTACTTTTTTGGGCCCCCCCGGGGCCCGCAGGGCCCCGGCTGGGCCCGTAGGGCCCAGGGCCCTGGCGACCCGGCACCCGGAGATTCACATGTACGTGTACATGACCTGTCTCCTGCGCTTTTATCACTAATAACGGGTTATTTTCTTTTCCTTTTTTTCTTAGGTGACATGTGAGAGATGTTTCAGTAAATTAAAAATGCTCAAAACGCGTCTAAGATCACGTATGAGTGATGAGTACCTTAACGATGCTATGATAATCGCAGTCGAGCGAGAAACATCTGACAATTTAGATCCTGAACATATCCTTGATAAATATGCTAAGTCCTCTGTGGAGTTGTCACGCCTACTACTTTATTAGGTTAATTAATAATGCCTAATAAATGTCAATTGCGGATGCCTTGTGATTTATCTATCGAATATGCCTTTATGCACACTACGTACTACAGAAGGTTTTAACGCTATGCAGTAAAATTAGTTTTTGCCCCTGGAAGGTAGGCAATTCCGGGCCCCTGTGTCTAAAACCCCGACTGGGCGCTCACCTACCCAGTACGCCCCTGCCGGGGCCCAACAGCAAACACTGCCAAGATGGGGGTGTGACCACGTGACCCGGGAGAGGGCTTCGGGGGGAAAAGGGGTGGGGGTGGGGGGATCCGGCAGGCAGCCCTGCACGCCTCTAAAGCGCCTGCGAGGAGGCTTTCCGGGAGAGAGAGTGAAGTCCATCCACGGGAAACCTGCTCGAATAACCGTCGGAGGTCCGCTTCCGATTGAATAAACCATACTTTCCTCGAAATTGTCCTTTTTATTCTCCTATCACGATTTTAAATTCCTCAGCTGAGTGTTCTATGTAGAAAGAAGTTTCTTTAAAAAAAAATTAAAAAAATAGTCAACCTTTCTCCCACGAGTAACGAATTTATTAACAAAATGAGTGAATGTTAAATTTCAAGTGCTAGCGCGAGAGGGAAAAACCTCGCGTAGTAGTCGAGTCACCTGCCCAGTAATAGTGCTGTTATGGCCATAATACTACCCCTGTAATAGGCGTAATGCCGGGTAATATCGCGTAATATCGCAGTAATACTTGTAATATTCGTGTAATAGTTACGTAATATTCGCGAAATTGCCATGAAAAAGCTGTGTAATATAGACGTGTAATAGCCGTAACAGATGTTTAATAGTCAGGTAATCGTCAGTACTAGTATGTAATAGGCGTAATACCTGCGTAATAGGCGTAATAACGTGTTATATCCGTAATATAGCCGTAATACATAATAACCGTATAATAGACGCGTAATAGCCCTGTAATAGCTGTGTTATAGACCAGTAAAAGGCGTGTAATAGGCGTGTAATAGACGTGTCATAGCCGTAATAGGGAGTATGTTGTCGAGTCGCGATTTTGGAGAGGTGGTTCCCCCTCGTACAGGTTTGTTACAGAGTCGGGAATTTTTATTTCCCTGACTTTTCCATGACCTTTCCATGACTGAATTCGAGGTTTTCCATGACCTTCCCCCAGACATATATAGGACTTGGTTTTTAAAAAGGAAACGATGTAAAGCAATACTTGCACTTGCACAATTTATTTATCCAAATTAAAGCCCTCTGAGGCACTCATTCGACATAAAATAAAAGATCAAAACCGAGGGGGTGCTGTCTCAAGTAGCAGCTGTTCAATGATTTACATTACAAAAAAATCAAACGGTTTTTTTTTTATTTTGGATTGATTTTTTTGATTTCAAAATGACTTTTTAATTTTTCTGTTGATTTTTGATCTTTTTTCTGATCTTTCGATCTTTCGATATTTTTCTTGATTGTTCGGGATGACCTCAGAAAATACACGCACATCTGATCCAAATTATTCTCTCAATTACATGATTAAATAGGATTTTTAATAAATTACGGTGAATTATTTCGATTTATTCCAAATTATTGGAAATTAACTTGCAATAATGCAAAATAATCACAATTATTTCAAATAATTTTTAAAACTTTTCAGAAACAAATTTTGCTCTGCAATTGAAAGGGTGACGTGAAAACATAGAAAATTTTTGCGGCAGTAAACCTCCCGAAGGAGGTTGCGGTTCCCGCCAGGCACAGGGCTTTTACCCCCTGTGGCAGCCAACTGCTTCGGTGTTCCATGGGAACCGGCGCTTTGCTGACTGCGATCCTATCGCGCAATTCGACAGATTTGATCCCCGTACCACCATTGGCCTACCCCTAGAGGTACGAGCGGTGTCAAGGGCGTTAGACTTCCTGAACCCAGTTTCAGAGGCCTTACCTCAGAGGGGTACGCGGGATTCGAACCCACAACCCCGAGTGCCGACACGTAGCCAGAACAGGAAGCGACCCAACGCCCAGAGCCACCGAGCCAACGGAGGTGAGACGTGTTTAATTTCTACTTGACCTGCCCTGGAGCAGCTGCCAAATGAAATGCCAAGCGCGAAAAACACTTTCCCGAGTGGGAATCGAACTTGGGACCTCTCGGTTCAGTGTTGCGCGCTCTACCAACTGAGCCACGACGTTTCGATGACTGCTTAGTGCGACGGGTTCGCGTCGTATTTGCCCTATCCCCCAGCCTCCAGCCAGGAGGATTTATGAGAAAACCTGTGATTTTTTTTATTTTTTATCTTTTTTGATTGTAATTTTGATTTATTTTTTATTTTTTTCGTGATTTTTTTTTTTTGCCTTGTTTAATGATTTTAGAAGACAGCACCCCCTCGAGCAAAACCTTTGTTACGGCGCGGCAGGCAGAGAACACGGGAGATACTGCAATTTAACAAACTTCCATGACTCGGCGCTTGATTTCCCTGACTTTTTCATGACTTCCATGACTCGAATTTTTTTTCATGACTTTTCCATGACTTCCAGGTTTTCCATGACCTGTAACAACCCTGTCGTACTACCCCGTGATTTTTGTTCCAGCATGATCCGTTAAGCCGCTGTAAGCTCTCTGACGGTCTTCATCAGGTCGTCGCCTCGGCCTGCGGGGCCGTGCAGCCTGCTCCCCGAGCGTTCTGCCGAGTCAATAACACGTAAATAAACATGTATATCAAACAGGGCCACTTTTCTCAGCGGAAAGGGACCCGTGGGGAAGGGGCAGGGGCACTCGCGAAGGCATGAGAGGAGGTAAAGAGGGGGGGGGGGAGATGGTGTTCTTGGGGCAAAGGGCACCCAGGCACGTTCTCAAAGTGAAGGAGAGAGAAGGGGGAGGGAGCTATGAGGAGGATGGGGAGATGAGAGGCTCACAAGAGAAAAGGAGGGCAAGTCGATGGGAGAGCCAGGTGAAATGACGGGAAAGGACAACTCTCGAGAGAGAAGAGGGGGGGGGGGGGGCACAGGTAAACATGCACACAGGCGAAATCAAACGAACCAAGAGAAGCGGCAGGAAATTTTCGTTTTCCTCGTCGGGCTCTCCTCTCTCCCCCGGCTCTCCTGGCACCCGGTGCTTTGGGTGCTCGCGGCGCTCCACGCCACGCCCCGCCCCGCCACGCCACGACGCGTCCCGTCAGAGCGACAGCTTGCAAACCGCTTGGCTGTGCTGCAAGTTGGCGTTGGCGACGGGGTCCGGGGAAGGCTATGAACTAAAGCGCGAGGCGGGCGGTGCGGGGGCGGGGGCGGTGCGGGGGCGGTGCGGGTCGGCGCGGGGTCAAAATCATCGACTGCGGACCGTTCTGCCTTCATAATGAAGCTCTCCTCGACCGAATGGTTCGAGCAGCAGCAGCAGCAACGGCGGCAGCCTGCTAGGGGCGAAGAGGCGAGGGAGGAGGCAAAAGGAGGGGGCTGCAAACCCCGCGCCAGGACAATCGCCATAGCCTCAAACACGAATAATTGCAGAGGGAGAAGGAAGGCAGCAGTTCTGGTGACCCTTTGGTTAGCTCAGAACGACTACTGCGCTGCCGCACAGCTGTAGCGAGCGGGGAAGTCCAGACAGGCAAAGGCCTTTCCTAGACGAGGCGTTGCAAACACGGTTCACTAGACTCTGGACACGGGGGCAAGAGTTTTATTACCGAGGGGGTAACAACTCTGAATTTTGGTGTACACATTTTGTGAATTTTAGTGAAGATTACGGGATTATTATTGAATTTTTGTCAATCTTTGCTAGAATTTTACCAAAATGTCTGCGATTTTTTGGTATTTTTTTCCAAATTTTCGTTGTTTTTCTGAATTTTTGTTAATTTTTTTTATGTTTTGTTAATTTCTCTGAGTTTTCCTTAATTTTTCTAAATTTCCCTTCATTTCTCTGAATTATTGTGAAGTTTTCTAAATTTTCCTAAAAATTTTCAGAGTTGTTTCCCGCTCAGTTACTACTAAAACAGTTTATGTTGTACAAATCAGTATACAACAGTACATTCTGAGATGACTCAATTGGTCCTACCGGAATTTGTCCTACCGTTATTACTTAAATATAGAAGTAATTAAATCGAAAGGTCTTCAAGTTTTTGTCCTACCTAAAAATATTTACAGTTGTCGAAAATTGATTGGAAAAACATTCTTGGAAATGAAAATATACAGTTGAAAATAAATAAATATTTTATGTGTATTCTGTCCTACCAAAAAACAATTTGGTTTTCTGGAATAATGTTGAAAATTGTTGTGGAAAGACATTGTTAAGCCAAAAAAATAAAATGAACGGTGGGAAAAATAATTAAAGAAATGATGTGTGTATTGTCCTACCGAAAATCATTTTATCCTCCGGTAAACTGTGGAAGAATGTTCAGAATTTCTAGATAATTATTTTTCCTTTTCCCGAATTTAAAACGTGGAATTGAAAATGTTTTCGGGTAGGACAAAATAAAATACTGTGCCATAATTTCCGCATTTTATTTTCGTTCAGCGTAATCTTGACTTAGAGGATTAAGAAGAGTCTACGAAATTAAATTGCTGTTTTTCAACACTCTTAATTATTTACGAGTGGTCCGCCGATAGACCTGGCTGAAGCTAGCACCATAGTACCACCATGGTACCAGGCTCTCCCGGTACCACCACCCTGTGCGAGGCTAGGAGGATACCGTGATGAGAAATAATGACGTCGAAAGTCGCGGCGGTTTCTTCTGAATTATATATATCGTCATGTCACCCAAAAATGACAAATAAATGCATTGATGTTTGTATTATATTATTATTATTATTAATATATCATACACTCTAAAAAAAGTACAAAATTCTGTTTCATTCTTTCCGACTAGCTTACTAAACTTTGTTAATGGCACAGGTAGGTCGCTGCCCCTACAAGGCGCGAATTAAGGAAGGGGGGGGGGAATCACCCCCCCACCCCTGTCGGCCACTAGATTGGGGGGGGGGAATCACCCCCCCCACCCCTGTCGGCCACTAGATTGCCGCCTGGAAAGTAGGCAAACTTATGTAGGCAACCTAAAGTGCGACGCCCCCGCCCCTTCTCAGTCGGGCCTCAATCCGCCCCTGTCCCCAACAGGGTGAACTTCACTATTTTCTTAATTGTACCTATTTATCTACATTTTGCAAAATTCATGAACTTCAAACTTAGGCTTTATATCATCTTAAGGATAGGGGAAGTCCGGCTCTGATTATGGTAAAGGTGCTGGTACCAGCCGGTTCCGGGTATATTTTGGCTGGTACCAGGTTATTTTCTGAAAGATTAGTGTCCTATGGTCTCATTTATTTCATAGTACCAGACGAGTACCTGCCAGAACAGGCTGGTACCAGGCCGAGAAGGATAGGGGAAGTCCAGCCCTGCTTATGGGAAAGGTGCTGGTACCAGCGGGTTCCCCGTATATTTTCGCTGGTACCAGACTATTTTCTGAAAGATTAGTGTCCTATGGTCTCATTTATTTCATAGTACCAGACAGGTACCTGCCCGAACAGTCTGGTACCAGGCCGAGAAGGATAGGGGAAGTCCAGCCCTGCTTATGTGGAAGGTGCTGGTACCAGAGGGTTCCAGGTATATATTGGCTAGTACAAGGCTATTTTCTGAAAGATTAGTGTCCTATGGTTTCATTTATTTTATAGTACCAGACAAGTACCTGCAAGAACAGGCTGGTACCAGGCCGAGAAGGATAGGGGAAGTCCAGCCCTGCTTATCCCTTAACCGGTTTTGTAGCACCCGTGCTACATCTAGCTTGCAGGCCTGTTAAACCTACAAAATAAGATAGACGACTTGGGGCAAAATTTTAATGTGATCGAAACGCCTTCCTAAGTGTGAGAAAAAATACAGGCGCATTGACACTAACACCAACACCTCTCCAGCGAACTCACAAGATGGCGGACACTTACTAGCGTGGAAAGGCAAGTTTGACACGCCGCTGCGCCTAAAGTAATGCCCGGAGCTCCCCGCAAAAATTATTACTGTAAAGAACTCTGATAAGACATGACATGGCAGCGCGCAGAGCGGTCGCAACGAAAAGCTCTGAAAATGCGAAGCCATAAACGAGTTGTAGCACGGGTGCTACATAGACCGGTAAAGGTACCAGCAAGTACGAAAAAGGGTACCACTGCATTGTCAGGTCTGCAAACAGTCTGCAACTACGAAAATAACTTTATCTTTGCTTCTAGATGTCAAAAGTTCTATCAAAAACCGAAAATATGCGGAAAATTGACCACTTGAAAATCGCAAAAGTGAGCTTTCAGCTGTGTAGCACCGGTGCTACATCGCAGGGCGCAGGCTGAAGAACCGCCCAATGCCCAAACCGCCGAAAATAACTTTATCTTTGCTTGTAGATGTCAAAATTTCTATCAAAAACCGAAAATATGCGGAAAATTGACCACTTGAACATCGCAAAAGTGAGCTTACAGCTGTGTAGCACCGGTGCTACATCGCAGGGCGCAGGCTGTAGACCGGTCTACACCGCCGAAAATAACTTTTTCTTTGCTTCTAGATGTCAAAAAGTCTATCAAAAACCGAAAATATGCGAAAAATTGCCCGCTTGAACGTCGCAAAAGTGAGCTTTCAGCTGTGTAGCACCGGTGCTACATCGCAGGGCGCAGGCTTTTGGCGGTGAAGACCCATCTAAAACGTGCTCCCTGCGACGTAGCACGGGTGCTACATAGCTAGAAACTCAACTTTCAGACGTTCAAGCGGCAGGCAATTTTTTGCACATTTTTTTTAATAGCACTTTTGACATCCTGGAACAAAGTAAAGTCATTTTCGGCGGTGTTGACCAATCTAAAACCTGCGCCCTGCGATGTAGCACCGGTGCTACACAGCTGTAAGCTCACTTTTGCGACGTTCAAGCGGGCAATTTCCCGCATATTTCCGGTTTTTGATAGACTTTTTGACATCTAGAAGCAAAGACAAAGTTATTTTCGGCGGTGTAGACCGGTCTACAGCCTGCGCCCTGCGATGTAGCACCGGTGCTACACAGCTGTAAGCTCACTTTTGCGATTTTCAAGTGGTCAATTTTCCGCATATTTTCGGTTTTTGATAGAAATTTTGACATCTACAAGCAAAGATAAAGTTATTTTCGGCGGTTTGGGCATTGGGCGGTTCTTCAGCCTGCGCCCTGCGATGTAGCACCGGTGCTACACAGCTGAAAGCTCACTTTTGCGATTTTCAAGTGGTCAATTTTCCGCATATTTTCGGTTTTTGATAGAACTTTTGACATCTAGAAGCAAAGATAAAGTTATTTTCGTAGTTGCAGACTGTTTGCAGACCTGACAATGCAGTGGTACCCTTTTTCGTACTTGCTGGTACCTTTACCGGTCTATGTAGCACCCGTGCTACAACTCGTTTATGGCTTCGCATTTTCAGAGCTTTTCGTTGCGACCGCTCTGCGCGCTGCCATGTCATGTCTTATCAGAGTTCTTTACAGTAATAATTTTTGCGGGGAGCTCCGGGCATTTCTTTAGGCACAGCGGCGCGTCAAACTTGCCTTTCCACGCGAGTAAGTGTCCGCCATTTTTTGAGTCCGCTCGTGAGGTGTTGGTGTTAGTGTCAATGCGCCCGTCTATTTTCAGACTCTTTGGGTGACTCGGAAAGATACTTGAGTGTTTATGGCGACTTGGCTTCGTAACTGGACTAGAAAAGGTCATTTTGAACATTTTGGTACCTTTACCGTCCTTTGTAGCACATATGCTACATATCATATCTCGAGAACCGTAAGTCGCACAGCGTGGAGGTTGTTATACTTGGATTCAGAAACACAAAATTAGTCTAAGTACGCAAAAAAATAATTTTTTTTTCGGCGCGATCAAAAAGGTACGGTAAAGGGTTATGGGAAAGGTGCTGGTACCAGCGGGTTCCGGGTATATTTTGGCTGGTACTAGGTTATTTTCTGAAAGTTTAGTGTCCTATGGTCTTATTTATTTCATAGAACCAGACAAGTACCTCCCAGAACAGGCTGGTACCAGGCCGAGAAGGATAGGGGAAGTCCAGCCCTGCTTATGTGGAAGGTGCTGGTACCAGAGGGTTCCAGGTATATTTTGGTTGGTACCAGGCTATTTTCTGAAAGATTAGTGTCCTATGGTCTCATTTATTTTATAGTACCAGACAAGTACCTGCCAGAACAGGCTGGTACCAGGCCGAGAAGAATAGGGGTACTCCAGCCCTGCTTATCAGTTTGGTGCTGGTACCAGCGGGTTCCGGGTATATTTTGGCTGGTACTAGGTTATTTTCTGAAAGTTTAGTGTCCTATGGTCTTATTTATTTCATAGAACCAGACAAGTACCTCCCAGAACAGGCTGGTACCAGGCCGAGAAGGATAGGGGAAGTCCAGCCCTGCTTATGTGGAAGGTGCTGGTACCAGAGGGTTCCAGGTATATTTTGGTTGGTACCAGGCTATTTTCTGAAAGATTAGTGTCCTATGGTCTCATTTATTTTATAGTACCAGACAAGTACCTGCCAGAACAGGCTGGTACCAGGCCGAGAAGAATAGGGGTACTCCAGCCCTGCTTATCAGTTTGGTGCTGGTACCAGCGGGTTCCGGGTATATTTTGGCTGGTACTAGGTTATTTTCTGAAAGTTTAGTGTCCTATGGTCTTATTTATTTCATAGAACCAGACAAGTACCTGCCAGAACAGGCTGGTACCAGGCCGAGAAGGATAGGGGAAGTCCAGCCCTGCTTATGTGGAAGGTGCTGGTACCAGAGGGTTCCAGGTATATTTTTGTTGGTACCAGGCTATTTTCTGAAAGATTAGTGTCCTATGGTCTCATTTATTTTATAGTACCAGACAAGTACCTGCCAGGACAGGCTGGTACCAGGCCGAGAAGAATAGGGGTACTCCAGCCCTGCTTATCAGTTTGGTGCTGGTACCAGCGGGTTCGGGTATATTTTGGCTGGTACTAGGGTATTTTCTGAAAGTTTAGTGTCTTATGGTCTCATTTATTTCATAGTACCAGACGAGTACCTGCCCGAACAGGCTGGTACCAGGCCGAGAAGAATAGGGGTACTCCAGCCCTGCTTATCAGTTTGGTGCTGGTACCAGCGGGTTCCGGGTATATTTTGGCTGGTACCAGGGTATTTTCTGAAAGATTAGTGTCCGATGATCTCATTTATTTCATAGTACCAGGCAAGTACCTGCCGGAACAGGCTGGTTCCACGCCGAGAAGGATAGGGGAAGTGCAGCCCTGCTTATGGGAAATGTGCTGGTACCAGCGGGTTCCGAGTATATTTTGGCTGGTACCAGGGTATTTTCTGATAGATTAGTGTCCGATGATCTCATTTATTTCATAGTACCAGGCAAGTACCTGCCCGAACAGGCTGGTACCAGGCCGAGGAGGATAGGGCCAGTCAAGCCCTTCTGATCAGTTAGGTCCTGGTACCAGCGGGTTCCGAGTATATTTTGGCTGGTACCAGGGTATTTTCTGCAAGATTAGTGTCCTATGGTTTCATTGATTACATAGTACCAGACAAGTGGGCAGAATGGGCAGGTACCAGGCAGAAAGTGATAGGGTTAGCCTAGCCGTTGTTGTGCAGAAGGTGTTACCAGTCTGTTAGGGGTATATTTTGGCTGGTACCAGGGTATTTTCTGAGAGAACAGAGTCCTTTGGTGTCACTCACTACATAGAACCAGGCAGATACCTGCCGACTTCCTTAGACGTTTCTCGGCAGGTATAAAATACCCTGGTACGAGCCAAAATATACCCCTAACAGACTGGTAACACCTTCTGCACAACAACGGCTGGAGTACCCCTATCCTTCTCGGCCTGGTACCAGCCTGTTCTGGCAGGTACTTGTCTTGTTCTATGAAATAAATAAGACCATAGGACACTAAACTTTCAGAAAATAACCTAGTACCAGCCAAAATATACCCGGAACCCGCTGGTACCAGCACCAAACTGATAAGCAGGGCTGGAGTACCCCTATTCTTCTCGGCCTGGTACCAGAATGTTCTGGCAGGTACTTTACTGGTACTATGAAATAAATGAGACCATAGGACACTAAACTTTCAGAAAATACCCTAGTACCAGCAAAAATATACCCGGAACCCGCTGGTACCAGCACCAAACTGATAAGCAGGGCTGGAGTACCCCTATTCTTCTCGGCCTGGTACCAGCCTGTTCTGGCAGGTACTTGTCTGGTACTATAAAATAAATGAGACCATAGGACACTAATCTTTCAGAAAATAGCCTGGTACCAACCAAAATATACCTGGAACCCTCTGGTACCAGCACCTTCCACATAAGCAGGGCTGGACTTCCCCTATCCTTCTCGGCCTGGTACCAGCCTGTTCTGGCAGGTACTTGTCTGGTTCTATGAAATAAATAAGACCATAGGACACTAAACTTTCAGAAAATAACCTAGTACCAGCCAAAATATACCCGGAACCCGCTGGTACCAGCACCTTTCCCATAAGCAGGGCTGGACTTCCCCTATCCTTCTCGGCCTGGTACCAGCCTGTTCTGGCAGGTACTTGTCTGGTACTATAAAATAAATGAGACCATAGGACACTAATCTTTCAGAAAATAGCCTTGTACTAGCCAATATATACCTGGAACCCTCTGGTACCAGCACCTTCCACATAAGCAGGGCTGGACTTCCCCTATCCTTCTCGGCCTGGTACCAGACTGTTCGGGCAGGTACCTGTCTGGTACTATGAAATAAATGAGACCATAGGACACTAATCTTTCAGAAAATAGTCTGGTACCAGCGAAAATATACGGGGAACCCGCTGGTACCAGCACCTTTCCCATAAGCAGGGCTGGACTTCCCCTATCCTTCTCGGCCTGGTACCAGCCTGTTCTGGCAGGTACTCGTCTGGTACTATGAAATAAATGAGACCATAGGACACTAATCTTTCAGAAAATAACCTGGTACCAGCCAAAATATACCCGGAACCGGCTGGTACCAGCACCTTTACCATAATCAGAGCCGGACTTCCCCTATCCTTAAGATGATATAAAGCCTAAGTTTGAAGTTCATGAATTTTGCAAAATGTAGATAAATAGGTACAATTAAGAAAATAGTGAAGTTCACCCTGTTGGGGACAGGGGCGGATTGAGGCCCGACTGAGAAGGGGCGGGGTGCGTCGCACTTTAGGTTGCCTACATAAGTTTGCCTACTTTCCAGGCGGCAATCTAGTGGCCGACAGGGGTGGGGGGGTGATTTCAATCTAGTGGCCGACAGGGGTGGGGGGGGTGATTTCCCCTTCCTTAATTCGCGCCTTGTAGGGGCAGCGACCTACCTGTGCCATTAACAAAGTTTAGTAAGCTAGTCGGAAAGAATGAAACAGAATTTTGTACTTTTTTTAGAGTGTATGATATATTAATAATAATAATAAGATAATACAAACATCAATGCATTTATTTGTCATTTTTGGGTGACATGACGATATATATAATTCAGAAGAAACCGCCGCGACTTTCGACGTCATTATTTCTCATCACGGTATCCTCCTAGCCTCGCACAGGGTGGTGGTACCGGGAGAGCCTGGTACCATGGTGGTACTATGGTGCTAGCTTCAGCCAGGTCTATCGGCGGACCACTCGTAAATAATTAAGAGTGTTGAAAAACAGCAATTTAATTTCGTAGACTCTTCTTAATCCTCTAAGTCAAGATTACGCTGAACGAAAATAAAATGCGGAAATTATGGCACAGTATTTTATTTTGTCCTACCCGAAAACATTTTCAATTCCACGTTTTAAATTCGGGAAAAGGAAAAATAATTATCTAGAAATTCTGAACATTCTTCCACAGTTTACCGGAGGATAAAATTATTTTCGGTAGGACAATACACACAACATTTCTTTAATTATTTTTTCCCACCGTTCATTTTATTTTTTTGGCTTAACAATGTCTTTCCACAACAATTTTCAACATTATTCCAGAAAACCAAATTGTTTTTTGGTAGGACAGAATACACATAAAATATTTATTTATTTTCAACTGTATATTTTAATTTCCAAGAATGGTTTTCCAATTTATTTTCGACAAGTGTAAATATTTTTAGGTAGGACAAAAACTTGAAGACCTTTCGATTTAATTACTTCTATATTTAAGAAATTACGGTAGGACAAATTCCGGTAGGACCAATTGTGGTTTCCCTACATTCTCCGCCCGCCATTAATATTTTTTTCTTTTTTTTAAAG
>JAHWGI010001285.1:20000-65000 GCA_029379305.1 Frankliniella fusca | reverse complement strand
GAAAGGGTGGCGTGAAAACATAGAAAATTTTTGCGGCAGTAAACCTCCCGAAGGAGGTTGCGGTTCCCGCCAGGCACAGGGCTTTTACCCCCTGTGGCAGCCAACTGCTTCGGTGTTCCATGGGAACCGGCGCTTTGCTGACTGCGATCCTATCGCGCAATTCGACAGATTTGATCCCCGTACCACCATTGGCCTACCCCTAGAGGTACGAGCGGTGTCAAGAGCGTTAGACTTCCTGATCCCAGTTTCAGAGGCCTTACCTCAGAGGGGTACGCGGGATTCGAACCCACAACCCCGAGTGCCGACACGTAGCCAGAACAGGAAGCGACCCAACGCCCAGAGCCACCGAGCCAACGGCGGTGAGACGTGTGTAACTTCTATTTGACCTGCCATCCAGCTGCGGCCAAAGGGATTGTCAAGCGCGAAAAACACTTTCCCAAGTGGGAGTCGAACTTGGGACCACTCGGTTCGGTGTTGCGCGCTCTACCAACTGAGCCACGACGCCACGATGACTGTACAGTGCGACGGGTTCGAGTTGTATTTGACCCTGTCCTCCTGGCTGGAGGCTGCAGGATACGCGGCAAATACGGCTCGAACCCGTCGCACAGTACAGTCATCGTGGCGTCGTGGCTCAGTTGGTAGAGCGCGCAACACCGAACCGAGTGGTCCCAAGTTCGACTCCCACTCGGGAAAGTGTTTTTCGCACTTGGCATTTCCTTTGGCAGCTGCTCCAGGGCAGGTCAAGTAGAAATTAAACACGTTTCACCGCCGTTGGCTCGGTGGCTCTGGGCGTTGGGTCGCTTCCCTGTTCTGGCTACGTGTCGGCACTCGGGGTTGTGGGTTCGAATCCCGCGTACCCCTCTGAGGTAAGGCCTCTGAAACTGGGATCAGGAAGTCTAACGCCCTTGACACCGCTCGTACCTCTAGGGGTAGGCCAATGGTGGTACGGGGATCAAATCTGTCGAATTGCGCGATAGGATCGCAGTCAGCAAAGCGCCGGTTCCCATGGAACACCGAAGCAGTTGGCTGCCACAGGGGGTAAAAGCCCTGTGCCTGGCGGGAACCGCAACCTCCTTCGGGAGGTTTACTGCCGCAAAAATTTTCTATGTTTTCACGCACCCTTTCCATTGCACAGAAAAATGAAATAATCGATTAAATATTTCCAAAAATATTCCAAATATTCCAACATATTCGCGATATTCCCAAAATATTCCACACATTCCAAAAAAAAATATTCCAGATATTCCAAAAATATTCCAGATATTTCAAGTGGAATATATTCCATGTACCCAAAAATTTCAAGTGGTCGACCCCTCGCTCCTTCTTGAAGTGTCGTCAATTTTGGACAAAGCTAGAGCAATTTCTTCCGGCTGTCGTTCAGCACAGCAGAGTTCTGAAACGGGCGGGTCCGGTGACCCGGGACGCGTTCGAAACCGTATAGGTGCGAGTCAGATGCTGCAATCGAATAGTATCTTCCTCTCGCTCCTACCTTGCGCGTTCGGACGCGTTCCGAGCCCTCGGACCCGCCCGCCCGTTTGAGAACTCTGCAGCACAGCACGTGGCTTACAACCCCCTTTGCCTAATGCTGTACCCAGTGCGCACGTGTAGGAGGGTTGACTACAAGCTCATCAGGCGTCTACAGGATAATGGGCAAACAGGAGAAGTAGCGCTGTATTTCTGTGTCTAATGATACATGACAGCAGAAAATCCTCTGAGATTTCGTGTTTCTTCTGTTTGTTTTTTAATCATTTTCTTTTTTAATGAGTTGGCCCGATTGAGATAATAAGCAGCACATCTTCACGACACATCCCTGTGGCCCTGCAGGGATTCAATGATAGATTCAGTTGCAGCAATGTCTCCCTCGATCCGAAGGCTACCATCCATTTTCCACGAAGTAACATAAGCAAGACAGACTGCGGAAGGAAGGTGCAAGACGTGCGAGGGAAGAAGCCGAGGGGGAAATAACTCTGAAATTTTTGTATACACTTCGTCATTCAGGAAAGTTCAGAAAAATTTACTAAAATTTTGAAAAATGCACAAAAATAAAGAAAATTTCGCAAAAATTCACGAAGGATTCACGAAAATTTAAAGAAAATTTCAGTGGAAATTTACAATTTTGTTTTTTTTACAAGTTAACAAAAATTTAAAAAATATGTACTGGGTGTTTCTTTGAATGCGTAACAGTGTTGTGGGTTTGCCTACCCAATTCAACCGTAAGGCAACATAGCCCCTGCAGCGCTGGCCAGTATGCAATCCCGTAATACTAGTATTACGTATTCAAAGAAACACCCTGTATTCATTCACAAAATGTGCACACCAAAATTCAGAGCTGTTTCCCCCTAGGAATAGCAGCCCACTCAAGAGGTACCTGGGGATGTGGTGAGAGTTTTGCGAATAGGAGGGGGAAGGCTGAGGGGGGGAAGGCACAGGTGGGTAGGGGGGCAAGCGCCGGCAGCAACATCGCGTATACCGCGACAACACGCATTGCACGCGAAATAAAAGCGGCGGGAAATGTAGGGAAAAAGAAATAAGGCCTTATATGTGCCTCTTGAACGTGATATGTGAGTGCGTGGAGGAGCTGGGGGGTAATGACCCGACCTGATACAGGTGCGGCATCCATCACGACGGCGCGGTGGCAGCGCGAGAGATGGGAGAGAACAGCAGGTGTCTCTAGCGTTCAGCCGCTTGTGCAGAACTGTTCTGAAAGGGGGGGAGGGGGGAGTTGTTGAACATTAAAAAGCTATGAGGGGAAATTACAACGCGTGAAGTTGTCGCACCGCCACCGTGTGTCCGGCGCGCCGAGATTTAAAGCGGCATAAGCTGGATAGGGCTCTTATATGCGTAAAAATAAAAAATAAAAAATCATTTTGCGAGTTGCGGGGTGCACGGCTGTGCACCGGCCGGCCTGCGTGTGCGGGTGCCATTTATAATGCAAGCTCCCTCGTCACCCTTCTCTCTCTCTCTCTCTCTCTCTCTCTCTCTCTCTCTTATTCTCTGTCGCTCTTCCTCTCTTCTACAGGCCAACGAACTATCGTTATTTTGGTGGGTGGGTCAGAGATAATCCATTTCGCAAACATTTCAGGTGCGCTATGAGCTCTGGACACACACACGGAGGGGAAAGGGAGAGAGAGGGGAGAGAGGGAGAGGGAGAGAGCGGCACATGATTCATCCACTGCAAACTCAACCTAAATACCGCCGGCCTCGCCCCGCCCCACCGCTGTCAGTTGCGAAATTGCACCGCAGCCAGCCGCGCCCCACCCCTGTGCCTAGTGCAAGTGTGTCGCGAGGGTGATTCAGGGCGGGCGCCACGGAGAATGGATGAGATGGCGCGCACGACAGTCGCGCGGGAAAAATTAATTCCGAGCTCCAAGGCATCCGCAACACCAAACCACGGAACACGGCCGGCCGACCGACCGGAGCCTGCACTCGCATGAATTGCCCCACCAGGGTTGCCACAAATTTTAAATTTTAATAATCCCGGAGGTTTTCCTGATAACCATCAGGCCCCTTTTTAATGATATTTCCCTGACTTAAAAATTTTCAAAAAGGTAGAAAAAAACGACTTTATTTTCGATAAACTTCTGACTTCTGTCACACAAATTGCAGAATTTTTGTTTACACTAGGTACACAAGGTAAAATCATGCAAGGCTAAGTCAAGTATGTATTTTTTCCCATGAGTTTTTTTCGCATTTTCCCTGAGTTCTCCTTCATTTCCCTGATCGTTTTCAAACTCCCTGAGTTTTCCAGGTTTTCAATGTTTTCCAAAGTTGTGGCAACCCTGCGTGTAACGTGACACGGCTGACCGTCCGGCACCTGCACTTGCAATGCAATGCAATGCAATGCATGCATTCTCCCACCCTCTCACGGGTTGACGCCGCGTACACCTGATGCCATTTAAAGAAAGTAGGGAGAAAGTTCCGAGAAAACTCACACGCCTTTATTCGTTCAAATGTATGAATATTAATTAACACGTGTGCGACATTATCGCCCTCGCGGTTTTCCAGTACACGCCACGCCCTTCCGCACCTCCCCACTCAGAGGAACGCGGCGCAGTTAAACGACAAAAACCGCGGCGTCGTTGGTGGCGTTGCCACGGCAACAGGTGCCTCGTTGAAATACAAAACGCTCGCCGGCTACTCACCGCGCGCCCCACTCGAAACACTCGTGACCGAGCCCCACCACGGGCGGCAGGTAGCGGGCACACAGCCAAAAGGGGCTCACCCGGAACACCTGGCGGACTTTTAACTACGTTCCTGACCTTTCCCACCCCAACCCCCCAACAAAAAAAATTAAAAAAAAAAAAAAAAAAAAAAAAAAATGAATCCTTGATAAGTGCCTGAGGTTGACCTACAGGTTCCGCAGGACGGGCCTGCGGCGTTGCTCGCCAGGAACTCCCCCGCCGGCACCGGAATACAGATCAACGCGATGGAGAATATCCAAATCCGATGTGCTCATTTCCCCAACGGGGCCGGTGGTGCTTCCCCCTCCTGCTGATTCAGGCCCTGCGGCAACTCTGAAGTGGCGTGGCGTGGCGTAGCGGACCGTTAACAACCTACTTTTAAGGCCCCCGTTAGGGGTGCCTGCCTATTGCTCACGCACCCGTGAAAGTTTTATAATTTTTTTCTTTGCTTTATATTTTCTCTTTTCTTTTTTAAACACTGCGACGCACACCTCTACTGCCCCTCCTTTGTCCCGGTGCTCTGGGGTGCCCAAGCCCCATCCCCACCCCCAAATCTCCTCTCCTCCCTCAGCTCTTTCTCAAACAATCAAAAATTCAAAATAAAGAGAGGGGGCCTGGCTTCCCTCAGGGGCAGCCGGCTCGACGCACCCCTAGGCGCGGTGACGGCGTGCTACGTGCTACACCCCCACCCCATGCGCACCCGAGGTATTTGCCAATCTATTCCTCCTGCCGTCATTAAGCAGCAAACGCAAGATAAAAAGGAAAAGAAAAAACACCCCAGGTGTAGAATTTCTGGGAGAAACACAGCGAGAGATTCCTTCGCAGTCTCAAAGGTCCTCCGCCTCCTCCTCTTCGTCAGATACACACAGTACAGTACTATACCGGCGAGGCGACCCTGAACTTCTCGGCCTGAACCACGGCGGCGTTGGGTTGCTGCCCCCTCTCGCTACGGGATTGAGGTGAGGGATGGGGAGGAGAGAGAGAGAGAGAGAGAGAGAGAGAGAGAGAGAGAGAGAGAGAGAGAGAGAGAGAGAGAGAGAGAGAGAGAGAGGGGGGGGGGTGGAAGAGGGAAGGAGGGTGGCAGACAAATGAAAGAGAAAAGGAGACGGAGAGTTTGAGAGACAAGGCGAGGCAGGTGAGGTTTGTTGCAAAGTGCTTCATTATGTAGAAACGCGCGGGCATTAAAGTGGTGAAAGTAAACATAGCAGGTGAGCGAGCGAGCGAGCGAGAGAGAGAGAGAGAGAGAGAGAGAGAGAGAGAGACAGAGAGAGAGACAGACAGAGAGAGAGAGAGCGAGAGGGCTACGACCCGATCACGAGCCCCTCGGCGCCCGGTACAGTACAGAGCGCGGTGGAACACGCGGTGTGACGGGCGCGGCGCGGAGAGAGGAGGGCCTCCCCATTACGGCGCTGTGACAGCGTATTTCTCATTTCCGATCCCCCCTCCCCTCCCCCCACCACCACCTCACACACCGGCGCCGCCATATCGCGCACCGCACAGAGCCCCAACCCCCACCCCTTCCCCCCCGGCTCGCACTCTTCTTCTCTTCGGCTCCACAGCAGCGCGCGCCTCGGCCAAATGTTACACAGCCATGAGGAATTCCTTTTTTCTTCTTGTCGTTTTCCGAAAAAGCGTGGCATGAAAAGGTAGAATGCTGTCAGTCCGCGCGCGCAAGTGTGTGTGTGTGTGTGTGTGTGTGTGTGTGTGTGTGTGTGTGTGTGAGAGAGAGAGAGAGAGAGAGAGAGAGAGAGAGAGAGAGAGAGAGAGAGAGAGAGAGAGAGAGAGAGGGAGAGAGAGAGAGAGAGAGTGAGAGAGAGAGAGGAGAGAGAGAGACAGCGAGGGACAGAGAGAGAGAGATAGAGGGGGGCACACCGTTGGTGCACACACAGTGTACAACACAAGGGCGGCCCGAGTACACAGTACACTTCCCTTCCAGACGACCGGGCGGGAGCACAGGGCGGAACCTCATCGCCGGGACCATCCCGCCCCGCCCCGCCCTACCCCGCCCCACCCCGCCCAACTCCACTCCACTCCACGCCGCCCCACCCCGCCCCGCCCCGCCCCGACCAGGACATTGACCGTCTGCACAATGCGAAAGGGAAAGGGCTCGTGGTGCGAGGTAGGGAGCAGGGTGAGGCGGGGTGGGGGCAAGACGGGGCGGGGTGGGGCGGGGCGGTAGGCTGCAGGACAGGAAGGGCGCGCCCGTGTCTCAGGATGACTTGGCAGCGGCGGCAGCGGGACTCTTAAAAAAGTTTCACGGCACAATGACGCATGTCGAGGACCTGTCTGGGACACTTCTTTCCTTCACCCACTCCTAACCCTGCCTGAACCCCCACCCCATCCCCTTCTCTCTCTTTCTGTCTCACCTTCCAAGTCTTTCTGTACAACTTTCTCTCTCCGACCGACACGCGTTTTTCATATTCGTTTGCCGGCGGCGGCTGTAAAACTTTACGCCTGTTGGAGAAACACGCGCGTTAAGAGCCTCGCGGACGAGGGCATGTAAGGGTAGTCTATAACAAGGAACACCAAACTCTATGTTCCTTTTATATTTTTTCCCCTCTCTCTCTCTCTCTCTCTCTCTCTCTCTCTCTCTCTCTCTCTCTCTCTCTCTCTCTCTGTTCCGAAAGTGTGACACTACGCAGAAAACACTGACTTCTCTAACACAAAACAAGAAAACAATAATAATAATCGAAATAAGCCGCCTTCAAATCGAAGAAACAAAAAGATGCCAAGGTGAAGAATAATGATAAAGCTGAACGCCCGTGGCATGCAGGGCAGGGTCGTTGTTGGGCCAACCATAACATCAAATCATAAATGGCCAAATTACGACAAGGCAGGAAGAGAAAAACGGACACGTCGAAGCAAAACGACGAAGAGGATACAGAGTACTGGTCCCCAACCCCGCTAATGCTCACGCCGACAGTCAGCAAGGAAAATCTAATTAAAAATCAGAGCGAGCGAGAAGAGGGAGTAAGCAGAGAAAAAAAAGAGACAACGCGAGAGCAAACGAGATAGAGAGAGATACACAGAGTGATCGAAGAGAGCACGGGGGAAGCCGTTCGTCGTGTGACCATTCAATTCTTACTCCTACTTGTTATCGGCGGGAACGGTAGGGAAGCGAGAAGATGGAGTAGTAAAAAATTCAACACCGACTTTCACTGCAGTGCATTTTATACGCACCGCACAGCGCTACACAAGGATGAGGAGAAGGGAGAGGGAGCGAGGTCCGGCAGCATTTAGGCGTCCCTCACGGTTGGGTAGGCAGCCTCGTCCTCCGCCACGCCCCGCCCCGCCCCGCCCCGCGCCTGCCCCACCCCGCCCCGCCGCCCGCCCGTCCCTTTCGATGGTCCTTTTCCCTTCAGGACGACGCCCATCGCTGCTGTAAGGGCGTTAAGTGCACCAGGGGTGTCTCTCCCCCCCTCCCCCCCTCTCTCTCTCTCTCTCTCTCTCCGCAAGGAATACTGCTCGCGTCAGCAGACGTCACAATGACCCCCCCCCTCCTCTCTTCCTCTTCCGCCCTAGGCCGGCGCGTCAAACCACTTTCTCCGGTTTAGCCATCCCCTCGCAGTTTACTGCCGACAACACCTCACGGTGGGACACGGCGCGCAGGAGCCGCCCCGCCCAACCCCCACCCCCTCCCCGCCACCGAGAAGCTGCACTCCTTTTTCCTTTTTACGACTTTTCGTCCCACCCCCGAGGGGAAAACAACTCAGAATTTTCGTGTACAAATTTTGTAAATTTTTTCTTGAATTTTGCATAAATTTTTGTACTTTTTCTGAATTTTTCTGAATTTTCCTGACTGATTCTTAATTTTCCTGAAGTAACTTACGAGCAGTCGTACAAAAATTTCAGAGTTGTTTCCCCCTCACCCACCCCTCAGTGTGGGGTGGTTGTATGAATTCATGAACGCCACATTATTGAAGGTATAGTGTGTGAGCTTTTATTCGTTCATTTTAGACGAGCAAAAAAGGTGTGAATTTTCTTGCAGCGTGCAAGTGTTCACATCACAAGTGTGACGCCATCCACACACTTTGTGTTTCCAGTGCACCGCAGTGACCCGCCCTTTCTCCTTCCTTTCCCTCTACATCTCCCTCCCGACGGCGGCGCGCTGTCCACCTCTCCAGCTCCTTGCCACCACCGCCACAGATTACCAGGCCGAGCAATTAACTCTCCTGCTAAAGTCCCTGCCGGGGTCTCCCCTTGCCGCTCCGCCAAACTCCAAACCGAAATAAGAAAACGAAAACGGGACTCATTTATGTTTCATTTTATCGCATTATGGAATCTGATGGCGCGACATCGTTTGCCGAAACTCTTCTTGCTGTTTTTTACTTTATAAGACCGCCGGCATTACACGACCCGGCTGACGCTGTTGATGGGCCACACAGCCGCTCGTTGACGCCCACATCAACCTTGAAAAGATCGCCCCTTGGCATCGCGCGTAATTTCCTTCGCACAGCCACATAGTCTGCCCGTTTGATCGCCCCTTTGCCCCCGCGTTGGTTTTCATAATACATAGCGCGGCTTCTTGTTTCCATATCAGGTGATAAGTCGTTCCCTGTACAAAACGTCAGGGCGCATCCGATCTACTGCTGAAAACAGTAGGCAGCACCTCGGCACAGGTGCGCGCATGTCACCTATTATTCAGCCGCAGATCCAGCCCGCTCCGTTCTACTATCCTCTGTATTTTGTTCGAAAGGGGGGGGGGGTGGGTGGGGGGTGGGGGGGGGGGAGGCACTCATACAAAGTGTGTACAATAATTTTTGTTTTCTTTTTTTCTCTTCTTTATTGATTTTTTGTTTTTTGACATTTCATTTGATTTTTTGAAGACAATTTGTCGTTATTTGAAATTTTGTTTATCTTTTAGGTACCTTTTACTTTTTCTAAGAATTTTCCTCCTCGATTTTCTTTGATTTTTTTTTTCGATTTTTAAATGATTCCCTTTGGGGCGTAAAATGGTTTTTCGAAGTCAAACCCCCTTGATTTGGGTTACGTATGGGCTGCTTTTTGGCTGCCCCCATTCGGTTGTGCCCACTGCGGCGACTGCGGTCTGCGGTGGCCGCCCCGCCCGAGCGCCTGCAGGTCGGAGGCTAGGCCGCCCGCCCAGCACGCGCGCCCGGCGGCATGCCTACGCTCGGGTCTGCAGGGGCACTCGGCCGGGCGGGCGGGGGCGCGTAGCGGAAGAATAGCGGGGACAAAGGCGCCGGGCCGGCGCTGCTGGAGAGGTGAGAAGGTGAGAGAGGAAAGGAGAAGCGGTAGAGCGTCTCGCCGTCCATCGCGTTCAGGGAGGTTTATGACCGCCGAGTGAAAAATAAGCTTATTGCAGCGGCCGGGAAAGAAAAATATGGTGAGTCGGGAGCCCCGAGCAGGAGGTGCGCTGCGGCAGGAGCGGGCAGGAGCGGGCAGGAGCGGGCAGGAGCGGGCAGGAGCGGAGAGGAGGGGGAAGGAGCGGGCAGGAGCGGAGAGGAGGGGGAAGGAGCGGGCAGGAGCGGAGAGGAGGGGGAAGGAGCGGGCAGGAACGGGCAGGAGCGGGCAGGCACCGCCGCACCACCGCCACAAAAAACGCGGTCTTTCGTCTTTCCAGTCTTATATTCTAAAATCAACACCAAGCAGGAAATGCACCGTGGATTCTTTCCTCGCTCTCCTTCTCGCTCGTCCCCGGGGTGGGACAGGAGTGGGAGGAAGAGAGAGAGAGAGTGTGTGTGTGAGAGAGCGAGAGAGAGCGAGAGAGAGCGAGAGAGAGAGAGAGAGAGAGAGAGAGAGAGAGAGAGAGAGAGAGAGAGTACAGCAGAGACGGGCGTCGCCGCAGAGAGCGACTCCCCGATTCCCCCAGCTGCAGCTGCGGAGCGGAGAGGTCCACCGGGGGAAAGAAATTACAGCTCAAGACGAAGATGGGATTGCATAGCCGAGGTTTGACGGCGGGGCGGGCGGGGGGCTCCGGGGAGGATTGGCGTCGCAGCGGAAACGTGAAAAGCGCGGGGTGGGGGAAGGACGAAAAATAAAAACGGGAGATTAAAAAAAAATAAAAAGAAAGGAGGAAGAGAAATACACCGAGATAGAAAGAGGGCAAAAACTTACCCTTCTGGTGCGGCCGTCCCCTTGGTCCCCTTGGCCCCCTTGGCCCCCTTGGGGTCGCGGGCCCCCCATCTGTCGGCCATGCCGGGCTGCGCCATGGGCGTGGCCATGGGCTGCGCCATGGGCTGGAACAAGAGCACAAAAAGCAAAGTAGAAAAGGAGTTCAGTTGGAAATCCGCTGCAGCACACAAAGAGGTACCACTTTCGGGGCGAGTATCGCGCCATAGACCCTGAGGCAGCCCCCCCCCCCCCCCTCCTCCACCCCCCACCACACGACCAGGGATAAGCCCGGCTGGAGACGCAGCCAAGAGCGACTCCTCACTCCCTCCACTGCCCCGGGCCAACTTCACTCTCGCTTTCCTCAACAATTCATCGACCCCTTCTCGCAGCGCCCCCTCCCCCGTCCCCCTTTCTCTCTTGGGCCCCAGCCAGTGAGGGGGGCTGGGGCTACGCCCGCCGCGCCAGTGGCGCCCCCCTGTAGAGCTCCCTGTAGGGCACGCTGTAGGCCATCCTGTAGGGCATCCTGTACGCAATAAAAACAACGTCTAATTTTTTTCGGGGAAAGGAAGAACTTTTAGGAATTCTCTTTCTGTAAAATTAAGGAAAAATTCCAAAATTTTTAGTAACATTAAAATGTAGCACTCCCTCTGTCGGGCATCCTATAGGTCGCGTTTCAGGGCACGTTGAAAGGCGCCATGCGGGGCACCCTGTAGAGGGCACCCCCTCCCCCGCTCCACTTGTCTGTAGTGTCTCTTTCTCTCCTTTCCACTTCACTCAACCGCCCCCTCCACTACCCGCATACAGCGCTCGCAAGCAGCTCATTGTTTCTCCCGCATTTCCTATTCCCCTGGCCAAAAAAAAAGAAAGAAAGAAAAAGAAATAAAGGCCCGGTATTGGGAGGCAGGGGTCATAAGGCGGCGCTATACAGCCCCCTTCCCTCACGGCCGCACCCAAACCTCCTTCCCGCTCCCACGGCCTGCTGGGCGCCCTGAGGACTCGAGATTGCCCCCCGGTGGGTGGGGCCGTGGGGCCTCCTCAGGGGCCGGCCGGCGCCCCCCTGCTGCTGGCGCGTCCACCGCGGGGCCCCCTGAGCCCCACACCGCGGGACCCACCGCGGCCCCGCCCCGCCCCACCGGCCACTCCAATCTCGGCAATTACACTGGCAGAGAGTCACTCGCCGCGCGGCCTCCGCACAATGGTCGCCCGCGCGCGCCCGCTCTTTTATACACCGCGAGAGCGACATGACGGCCGCGGTGGGGGGCGCCACTGCACCTGCCGACAGGCTGCTCTACTGTTGTCAAAAAAGTTGGCAAATTTCCCTCGAATACACCAGTGTGTGGCATACGACGTGTTTCTCCGCCTGCCTACCAGGCAACTGATAGACTCATGTGTTGAGAGTTTGCCTAGTAGGCAGGCAGAGATGCCCGTCTGCCTCACAGAGGTGTATTTGAGGGAAATTTGCACACTTTTTAGGGCAACTCTGGGCTGCTCCGCTCCCTTCCACGCCCACATTATCGAGTTTTGCGCACGTGGGTGCTACGGTGCACGGTGCAACTCTTCTGCAGTGTTAACGAAATTTGCTGTAGCGCCTGTCACATGAGTGCCTTGACCTGACACTGTGAGAAAAGGTCGTAAGGGTGACGGAAAAAATTTCCTTGGCAAATGTCGTCAAGTTACGACTTCAAGTTTGTACAGTTACGAGTATGTTTTGACGTTATGTGACGACTTGGATTTATTAAACGAGCAAAGAATTTTCTCTCGTAAATTTACGACTGCGGTCATAAATTCACGATTCCCAGTCGTAATCGATGTTTTTGAAAAAAAAAGTATAGTAAACGAACGAGTATTTTTTTTTCACAGTGAAAAGTAGTTTTTATTCCCCTTGGATGCCAACGAAAGTTTCCAGCGCCATTCATACTTTTTTAAAATTTATTTTAATAAGTACCGATGGTACGCGATTCCCACTGATTATGGCGGGGTGGGGTGGGGTGCAGTGCTCATTGGATCGCTCGTGTTGGGGAGGTCCCTTCCACAAAACCGACGACCGCGGTATCCAACTCTGAGCAACAAATCGACCTCTATTCCCGCGAGCCAGCGAGCCAGCCAGCGAGCCAGCGAGCCAGCCAGCGAGCCAGCCAGCCAGCAGCCAGCAGCCAGCCAGCAGCCAGCCAGCAGCCAGCCAGCAGCTAGCCGCGGCGGTCAGCTTCCTTCTCCCGCGTTAGTGGCTGGCTGGCAGACTGGCGCGCCGAGTACAAGTACAAAGAGCCGAGCCAGAACCAGAAGCGTAGTCAAACATTCAGGCGGCTGGAACAATGCCGCGGCCAGCCAGTCATATTCACGAGCAATCACTCACAACGTGCGTTAACACGACGCCGGCACGACAAACTCGTCGCGTTGGAGGAGGGGGGAGGGGGGTTGAATTCGCCGAACAACTTTTACATTCCGATGATAATGATAAAAGTTGGCAAACAAGCAGACGAAATACAGCGCGCGAAGAGCCGCCGCCAGCCGTTGAGAGGAAAAGGGGGAAGGGGGGCGGGGGGCACCGGCCTAGCCGCGCGCCCAGAGGCAGCAAGCCATTCGTAGAGTGTCTTTAATAATACTTTCTCTTAATGTTTCAGGCCCTCCTCTCCAGCCGCCCGGCAGCTCGCAGTGGAATATTAAAAGGGCACCGCCGACTCGGTAAACGCCGGCATGATTAGATCACAGCCTCTGCTCCTCTCACAACAACCACAATAATAATGGGATATTCCGCGCTGGCGGCGCGTGGCGAGGCGCTGTGTGGCGGTGTGGGGTGGGGTGGGGCGTGGTGGGGCGGGGTGGGGCAGGGTGGGGCACGGCGCGCGGGCGCTGGTGGCCAGTGGGCGTGTTGTGTCATGGTGTGAGGGTCGCGTCAAATATCCAACGCCAGCTAGCGCGTCATCAGTCATCAGCTCTTGACAAAAGGAAAACAGAAATAGCAATAATAGGAATAAGAATAAGAGGCACCTAGGTGCAGAAAGCACAGATCAACCCGATTTTTCTACAGAGCAGTTCTCTTCTTTTTCGTGTACCGCGCACAGTATACATGACCATGGGAGCCCTGCCATAACCTTAAACAAAGAGAAAACAGAGATTGATTCTATACTCTCAATTTCCGAACGACGATGTTAATTTTCCACGACCACTCCGGTGCTCGTATCAGAAAATCAAGTGGATCCACCCTGCCACACGCATATTCGCGTGTTGAAGGCTATAACGGTTTAGTTTTAGTTTATCTTTTTGAAAGCAAGCTTGTCCTACTTCGCCAACCACCTCTACAGGAGAGGGAAATCGATTCTATATCGCGCGTGTTCATGCGAGTACTGTACTGACGAACGCCTCCGGCCCGCAGGGCCAGACACGCACCAGCCAGGGGTAGCATGAGGGGATTCGCGTCCGATAACTCCTATAAAATTCCAATAAGCGAAAGGGCGAGGGTAAAACGCGGAAAATAAAAAAGCACAGAGAGAAGTGGATAAATAAATACTGGAGCAGCGAGACATAGCGTGACCAACAACAACAACAACAACAACAACAACAACAACAACAACAACACTCTCTCCCGCAGCGCCCTGCTCCGCCACGGCGCACCGCGCGCGCCCAACTTTGCGATAAGAGAACGGAGTCGAGACGGGAGGCTGTTCCGGCGCTCAGGGCGCGGAGGGGCGGGGGGGGAGGGCTATGCGAGGTATCCCAAGTGGGGTAGGCATGGTTTATGCGGAACGCCGCACGATGGGAGGGAGACACTGTGCGACCAGGGAAACCGACCAGTGAGTTGGAAATCAGATCACGAAAAAAAAGAAGAAAAAGAACTCATTCCAAATCATTTTGCAGAAATCTTTTTTTTTATAAAGAGGAGAAAAATATTAGAGCCGAATGGTGCGTAGAACTGCCTCTCCATTGGGAGCCCAGGCTTGTGAGAATATCGCCAGTTTGGGGTGAGGAGTGCGTTATTTCTGCGAAAGTTCACACCTTTACAATTACAGGTGTGAGACATTAACACACTTCGGTTACCAGTTACCAGTGTATACGCGACACGCCTTCCATCTTGCCACCTCCTCCCACCCCCCATACAACTCCTCCCATCCGCAACGCGCCACGCAAGCTCCTGACGCGAACATCAGATATGAAGTCATTATAATTTATGTCACACCAATTTCACTAACAGTTTAGGCTGGAGAAATGGGTAAAAGGAGGGGCGAGAGAGAGGCCGGAGGAGAAAAGGTGCAGAAAAGTAGTGATGATGGGAGGGCGCGGGGGGGGGGGGGGGATAGAGCGAAGGGGTGGAAAGGGGTCGGGGGGGAAGGGGGCACTGGATTTAATTTGGTGTCCGCCAGCGCGGTGCTGCTGCGGCAATTGAATGGGACGGGGAGATATTAAAGAAACACGGCCAGCAGGGGCGGACCAAGGAGCAGCGCGAGCTTCTTCTGGAGATATACACCGCGCGGCTGCGACAGGCCTCAGCGCAGCAGCCACGCCGCGCAGGAGGAAAAAAGAGGGAATCCTGGAGCGAGCAGGGAAAGGGGTCGCAGTTAATCGACCTCCGCCGTGAAATAAGGAGAGAGAAAGGGGGAGCGAGTTTAGTGAGCGAACAAGCAAGCGAAGATGAGAGCAGGACACGAAGGGGCGAGAGAATATCGAATTTTGATGTACTCATTTTTTGAATTTTTAATGAATTTTTGTGAGTTTTTCCCAGGATTCTGTTTGTTTTACTGATAGTTAGTGAATTTTTCTGAATTTTTTGAAACTGATATATTTTTTTTTAATCTTTCTTTCAATTTTTCTGGATTACGAGGTGCACAAAAATTTCAGATTTGTTTCCCCCTCGGCAAGACAGCAAGAGAGAGAGAGAGAGAGAGAGAGAGAGAGAGAGAGAGAGAGAGAGAGAGAGAGAGAGAGAGAGATGGACGGAACAGCTCCAGATCGAATGCGGCAGCTCGCCCCGCCACTAGCGCTGGTCGCCAACCCCATGACTGCTAACACCATTATTCGTTTAGGTCCACACGTCTGCGGCGCGGGGCGGCGGGGCCGGGCAGGTCGGCGAGCGCTGAGCTGTCAACAACTCGAATGGACCACAGGGCCACTCTCCCCTTCAAACTCTCCCCCTCCGAGAGGGAGAGGAGAGGAGAGCAGTCCGGCTGGTTATTGAGTTGCCCGTCACGGCCGTGTCATAGCGAGTGGACAGAGCGTTCGCGTCACGCCCCTCTGCCTGCCAGCTCGGTCTGCCCGGCCTGCATCACGCTCGTACACGGGGCGGTAGTCACGCACACGGTGTACCGCCGTAACTCGGTGGGAAGTCACGCGAGTCCCAGACGTCGGCAGATACCCCCTCCATCCATAGAGCAGCGCGCAGGTGGAGCCGAGCGAGATCAGCAAGCGTCACTTCACGTTAGACACCATCAGGCAGATTGCCTACAATAAATCTTGCAGCTCTCCCTTTCTCCCTGCTCTACTCTCCCTTCTCTGCTCTCCCCGCTTCTCCCCTCTCTGCCCTCCCCTCTCTGCTCTCCCCGCTCTGCTCTCCATTGATACTCTGCTATAAATGGGAGTGGCTGCGGTGAGTGAGAGACACCGATACTTTCCCGATGCTCTCTCTCAGTCTCGAGCAGCCACGCGGCCCTCTGGCGCCGCGCCGCTCTGCCCGCTGGCACTGCTGATGCGGCCGCATTCCAAAACGGGCGAATCTGTAGATGTCGACGCGATTGCGGAGACTCCCCGGACCGCAGACAACTTGGGCGCGCAACGACCTCGTTTGGCGGCCCCGAATGCGACCCGAACACACCCTCCGAACTGCCGCGCGGCGAGCCGAGCTGACCCCCCCCCCCCCTCCCAGCCGGCCACAATGTTGCAGGCCCAACATACCGATCGGCCATCTGTAACGGCCGCGACGATGGCGACCGCGTCAGCCTTTGAGGGCGCAACGACCTTGAGGGGAGGCAGGAGGAGGGGCAGGCAGGGGGAAGCAGGAGGGGGAGGGGGAGAGAGGGGGGAGACTGGAATCTCATTTACGAATCTGTCGTGTTACGGGACTGTTGGTTTGCTGCGACGCGTTCCTCGCGTAAGCTTCCCCTCCCTTAGCAGCAGTCGGACGGACCATGCACGAACACAGCGGGGGACAGTGAAGGCAACGAATAGGAGAGGGAGGCTGGCATTCCATATCCGCACTATAATACCTGTCGGCTGACTTATTGCGCTTGCGCCGGACCCCCGCGGCCCAAAGGGTCGTTTGGCCGTGAGGAGCTCATCATCCTCTGTACTCGCAGAATGCAGAGGTAAAATGCGTACCATGAGGCAAAAGGTACAGTGCCGTCAGTTTGTACAGCAGGCCTTTTCTTTTCGACTAGTTTCACGGGCGGCCCGCAGTCGAGGGGGAAACAACTCTGAATTTATGTGAAGAAATTTTGTAAATCCTAGTAAATATTCGGGAGTGTTTCGATCTTTTGAGAATTTTTATTGATGTTTTCTAAATTTTTGCTTGAATTTTATCTATTATATTTGGGAATTATTCTCAATTTTCCTGAATTTCTCCGAATATCTCTAAATTTTCCTGAATTTTCCCTCGCCCTCAGTAATTTTGGTACTTTGCAGTTTATTTTCCCTTTCACAGGATCCGAAAACTTCTCGGGTACACTTGAAACACTTCAAAGGTTAACTTTTACTTGCTGGGCCGAAGGCTCGACACAGCGCAACCAGTCTGGTCTCTCGAGGGTGGCCCCATCGCACGCGGAGAGCGTTCTAAGGTGCTTGTTCAGCATAACCTAGGCCTATCAGTCGTCGCGCTGAAGGCAGGTGCAGACTTCACTTTACGGTTGAATTCGTCGCGTAGTCGCGTACACTGGAAAAACAAAGGTAGGACGAGAAGGGTTTTAATGCCTTTACGAAGGCATTAAAAATTAGCACCTCTGCAAAGGCATTAAAACTGCCCAAAGGTGTTAAATTTTAATGCCTTTGGACAATTTCGTGCCTTTGCAAAGGCATTAAAATTTCACACCCCTAGAAAGGCATTAAGTCCTACCTTTGTTTTTCCAGTGTATACGCTTTTCGCACGGCACAGACTTGATGTACGGCCCCCATCTGCCAGACGGGTGGGACAGGGCGGGCGGGCAGGCGGGCGTCGCGACGCCAGCAGCGATTAATTACCGCCGCATCATCGGCGCCGTGAGCATCACCGTCATCCTCATCGCCGTCATCATCGTCATCATCATCATGAACGTCTGCCTCACGATGACGCGGCAGGCGGCGGCCGGGCGCTTTGCCACGCCGCGCTGCGATTCAACGTCATTAATAAGTCAGCAGCGCGCATCAGCGGGGCGGCCTCCCTCCGAGGTACCCGCCCTGCAGTGTAGCGCACACCTCCCGCCCCGCCACACTAACCTGCTACACGCCGGCATTGACAAATGGACTGCAGCTCGGTGCAGCCCGCCCCGCCCCGCCCCGCCCACATCACGAGCAAACACACGGCGCAGTGGTCCGACAAGAAGACACCCCGTCTGCTGGCCCGTAGAAATCCCTCTTCCTTGCTGTTGTGCTCGTGATCCGACCAGATCTCTACCCCCCCTCTCTCTCTCTCTCTCTCTCTCTCTCTCTCTCTCTCTCTCTCTCTCTCCCTCTCTCTCTCTCTCCCTCTCTCTCTCTCTCCCTCTCCCTCCCTTCCTCAACATTCAAGAATAAAATAGAAGAAATGGACAAATCTAGCTACTCTAACAAAAGAAACAATCATCTCAAAAAGAAACATAAACTCAAAATAGGCAACCAAAGAAGAAAGAAGAAAAAGATAATATGAGCTAACCACAACTATTATCAAGAACAAAATAACCAGTCCAACTGCTGACGGTCAGTGGCCCCCCTGCCATCCGTAGGGAAGGCCACCCGCCCAACAGAGGTGTGCCGCCAAGCGCCGCCATCTTCTTCACGGCGCTAAGACTTTTTTAGCTAACATGTATCTCTAAATCTCCTAAAAATCTCTTTCTACTTTCTATTAGTCATTACTCTACACACTTTAGGACACAAACAGAAATCCTGCATGCTTATTTTTCCATGTACCAAGTTTAACTCATTCCCCGACCCAAAATGTACAAAAAATCCCCCAATAAATCCGATTTTAAAAACACACAAAAAAATTCTGTCTCTCTCTCTCTCCCCCTCTTTCTAAGTAACTACATACACGACGCGGGCGCGGGGCAGAGCGCTGGCAAGGCTACCAGCTACCTCCCCTTTTACACTCTTCAGCTCCTCAAGTTCATTTCTCGAAAAAAGTAGGACAAACAAATTCAAATCACGCACCTCTCCCCCCTCCCCCAAATCCCTGCCCCGTCCGACACAAACGCAGCACACGGCAGGTCGGCGACGCACAGCGGCAGCCTACCATTACTGAACAGGCCGCGCCCCGCCCCGCCCCGCCCCGCCCCGCCCCGCCCCGCCCCGCCCCGCCCCGCCCCGCCCCGCCCCGCCCCGCCCCGCCCCGCCTTCCACCGTAATTAATTAGGGATCGCGATCAGGTTTGCGACGTGAGAGCGCGCTCTCCCTCCCTCAGTCGCACACTGCCGCCGTGGCCTCTCAGCCTAATCCCATTGCTCCCCCTTTCTCTTCCGCGACCCCCTTACGCTTCCCCTCTCTCGCCCTCTCTCTTGCTCTCTTTATTTCTCTCTCACTCTCCCTCCGCTTCGCGGCTCCCGGAAATCAAAACTCGGCCGGAAAGGCACGTCGCTAGGGCACATTTGAGCTGACAGTTCGGCCGCCCGTGATTCGGCGGTGGGGCGGCGTGGTGCCTTTGACGCGCCACGCCACGCCACGCCACGCGCCACCAAACAGTAGGGCCTGCCTGGGCCTGGGCGGGAAATGGCTTTGAGTGGGGGATTCGGCGAAAGGGTTGCGGGAGGGGGAGGGGGTGGGGGAAGCTGGGGACAAGTTCACAACACCAACAACAAGTCAGCGTTTGATTTAAGTCGGGGTTTAACTTTCAATAATCATTTAAATTCTCGGCCCCCGCGCCGTCAGGTCTGAATCGTCTGAATGCGGCCGCGAGCCATGACGGGCGGGAAGCTGGCGTGCGCGCCGAGAGATGTGCGCCTCCAGCTCCAGTCGGGGGCAGCCACTCACAAATATGGCTCGACTACTACCTATCGCCGCTTTTGCACGACCACAAACAGAGAACTCGATATGAGTTTTACAATTTCCTGAGTAAACTGGCTGTTTTTCCTGACGAGACTCTCCACGGTGATTTATCGAAAACTTGGAAAAAGCAGAGTTGGACCGCCTCTCACACGACCGGCTATTCACAATTGGTGATGAAACTAATTTTCCAGACCTTTTTTCCCAATATTCTAACTTTTTTTTTCGCAGAATTTTAAAATCCTGACATTTTCCTGACAGACTTTTAAAATCCTGACATTTTCCTGTATTTACTGACATTTGGCAACCCTGCAATGCAATTGACCACGACCACATCAGCGGAGGGCGCTGGGCGAGCCGCTACAAGCGACTGGAACGATCAGCCGCTGATCACGGTACTTTCTCATCGGAAGCAAAACATTCCAGCCTGATTGATTAGACGGCCCCCAAGTCATCAGCGGAAACCATCCTGTTGTGACCACGCCGGGGACTGAGAGAAAAAGCCTGTGGATATTGCACACCTGTAGATGTGGGTGATTTTGAACGCACGCGCAAAATAACACCTTTGCTAAACTAGGAAATAATAGGAAATAACTTTCCCAAGGCTGGAAACAATTTTTGTTGCTATAGAGTTCCGGCAGAACAGTTTGCAGCTACATAACGAACAAAATTAGCTGGTTCATCGTTCTGCGGGGAACAACAAAAAATTCCCCAGAAGCTGAGTATTCCTCATCAAAAATCTAACGAATAGAAATTTTTAGTTCCCGAAAACGCAGAGAAATACATTTTTGTTCCACTACTGGGCGGTATACTAAAACCAGAATCAGAAATATCTTAAAGGAAAAACTTTTAAAAATTTCAATTATTATTTCCTCTGGCTGTGGCAGCTTATCGACGGGGGGCGGCGCTTCCAAGGACCGCGACAAAGGGAAGCTCTGAGGGAGGCAGCGCCGGCAGCGCCCATGGTGGTGGCCCGGGGCCGGCCAGCACCGCTGCCATGAAATAAACATCAAAAAGGCGCACCACGCTTTTCCACCGCGCACGCCTCCCTATCGCCAAATGCATGAGGGGGTGGGGGCACATAGACTCACCCTGCACACACACATACACTCACATCGCAATGAAAAGGCGTTAGCCAGCCCGAGTTAGCCGTACGGGCCTCCTGTACGTAAGCGCTTTCAGTTCACGCCTGCCTCTGAACATCTGTATGGTCCCGGACAAAAGCCTTGCTGGCGACGCGCGGGCGACAGAGTACTGAGATTTGGCGCCGGCACCACGCGTGACTGCGTGAGTGGGGGGGAGGGGGCTCTGCAGCGGCGCGTGTGTCTCGAAGCGTGGCGCGGCAGATAGCGTGCACTTCGAGACCGAAAAGTGTGAATGCTGCACACACATGCCAGGTGTGTCGGTCCGCTCCACATTCGCACTCGCACCCATGAACATACGACACGAAAACGTGAAAACTTTGGTAGGGAATTGGAACACATTTGTCGGGGATACGTATATAAAATCCGAGGGGTAAACAACTCTGAAATTTTTGTCCATTTCGTAATTCAGAAAAAATTCAGGAATAAAATTCAGAAAAAAAATAATCACAAAAATTTCGGCAAAAGTAAAGCAATAAAAGTTCAGACATATTCAATTAAAAATCACAAAAATGCACAAAATTTGAACACTTCACTTTAGGGGATGACCTCAGAAAATACACGCACATCTGATCCAAATTATTCTCTCAATTACATGATTAAATAGGATTTTTAGTAAATTATTCTGAATTATTTCGATTTATTCCAAATTATTGGAAATTAACTTGCAATAATGCAAAATAATCACAACTATTTCAATTATTTTTTAAAACTTTTCAGAAACAAATTTTGCTCTGCAATTGAAAGGGTGGCGTGAAAACATGGAAAATTTTTGCGGCAGTAAACCTCCCGAAGGAGGTTGCGGTTCCCGCCAGGCACAGGGCTTTAACCCCCTGTGGCAGCCAACTGCTTCGGTGTTCCATGGGAACCGGCGCTTTGCTGACTGCGATCCTATCGCGCAATTCGACAGATTTGATCCCCGTACCACCATTGGCCTACCCCTAGAGGTACGAGCGGTGTCAAGGGCGTTAGACTTCCTGATCCCAGTTTCAGAGGCCTTACCTCAGAGGGGTACGCGGGATTCGAACCCACAACCCCGAGTGCCGACACGTAGCCAGAACAGGAAGCGACCCAACGCCCAGAGCCACCGAGCCAACGGCGGTGAGGCGTGTTTAATTTCTACTTGACCTGCCCTGGAGCAGCTGCCAAAGGGAATGTCAAGCGCGAAAAACACTTGCCGGGTGGGAGTCGAACTTCGGACCACTCGGTTTAGTGACGCGCGCTCTACCAACTGAGCCACGACGTCTCGATGACTGTCCAGTGCGACGGGTTCGCGTCGTATTGGCCCTATCCCCCAGCCTCCAGCCAGGAGGACAGGGCAAATACAACTCGAACCCGTCGCACCGGACAGTCATTGTGGCGTCGTGGCTCAGTTGGCAAAGCGCGCAACGCCGAACCGAGTGGTCCGAAGTTCGACTCCCACTCGGGAAAGTGTTTTTCGCGCTTGACGTTCCCTTTGGCCGCAGCTGGATGGCAGGTCAAATAGAAGTTAAACACGTCTCACCGCCGTTGGCTCGGTGGCTCTGGGCGTTGGGTCGCTTCCTGTTCTGGCTACGTGTCGGCACTCGGGGTTGTGGGTTCGAATCCCGCGTACCCCTCTGAGGTAAGGCCTCTGAAACTGGGATCAGGAAGTCTAACGCTCTTGACACCGCTCGTACCTCTAGGGGTAGGCCAATGGTGGTACGGGGATCAAATCTGTCGAATTGCGCGATAGGATCGCAGTCAGCAAAGCGCCGGTTCCCATGGAACACCGAAGCAGTTGGCTGCCACAGGGGGTAAAAGCCCTGTGCCTGGCGGGAACCGCAACCTCCTTCGGGAGGTTTACTGCCGCAAAAATTTTCCATGTTTTCACGCCACCCTTTCAATTGCAGAGCAAAATTTGTTTCTGAAAAGTTTTAAAAAATAATTGAAATAGTTGTGATTATTTTGCATTATTTCAAGTTAATTTCCAATAATTTGGAATAAATCGAAATAATTCAGAATAATTTACTAAAAATCCTACTTAATCATGTAATTGAGAGAATAATTTGGATCAGGTGTGCGTGTATTTTCTGGGGCATCCCCTTTCTTTAGAGCTGTTTCCCCTTCGATAAAATCACACACGTATAGTTGAGCGACGTTCACTCACTTCCGTTTCCAGCGACTCGGGCGCGTGGGCCCGAGCGGACGCCGACGCCCCGCATCGCACCTCGGTGCGGCGTCATGCTAAGTTATTTACCGTGGGCGCGCCAACTCAATCTAGAGTTTGGATCATGCGGGACAGCGTGGGGGCGGAGACGGGTTGGGGTGAGGGGGCAGGTGCCTGGGGGGCGGGAACCTGGGGGCGGGGGGCAGGGGGCGGGGGTGGAGGCGTCTGCCCAGCCGGCCCGGCCGGCGGGTGCCCAGGGGCCGGGCGCACAGCCCAGCCCCCGCCCAGCTTCACATACTAATAGCTCGAGCGCCCATTACCATAAGGCCCAGGCGCCTGCTGGACTAAACCGGACGGCCCAGCCGGTGGACGCAGTGCCTGAGCAGCGCGTATTTGCGGATTTCAATCCCGCCTCCCCCCAACCCGCTCTGCTACACTAACGCCAGCGCCCGCCGCGCTCTTCTACATTTCATCAGTGCGCGGCGTCACATGTCATTGCTTTCAAATATTTTCGCTTCTCTTCACATACCATGCGCAACTTCGCAACAGAAAATCACGCACGATCCTATAAACAAGCACAAATAAACACACATACACATGCGCGCGTAAAAAAAAAAAAAAAAAGAATACTTTGAAATCGACAGAGGTAAATAACCGTGTCGTCCCGCCTGCGGACTCTATTGGGATCTGTGAGGAGGGGCGGAGTGAGGCGAGGAGGGGGGGGGATAAGGGGGGGGGGTTCAGCCCGAGGGGGCGGGCCACAGCGCGGAGTGGGGATTGATTGGGATAATATGTTTCGCGGGGGAGCGTGCGGCCATCGAGAGGGGTGGCGTGCGATCGCTCGCCGGAGGAGTGAGAGGGGGGGGAGAGGATGAGGGGGCGATGTAGTAGATTCTGATGAATTCATCACGCGACCGAGGTCGTCCCCCTTTTCGATAGGCCGGCGGGCAGGCTATAGGACGACGATCTCCCCTTCCTCCCTGCCGGGCCCTGCAGGGGTCTCCTGCGCCCGTCACGTTGACTCATGGAGGTGTCACCCGGCCGGGCTGGAGAATGGTCTCCAGGCGCCTCTCCAGGCAGGGGGCACAAGAAGGGCAGGTGGCAGTCAGTATATGGCGCCGGCCCCACCTCCAGCGTACACAGCAATATTTTTTTTCTTTAAATTTTCCGGGAGACATTTTTACGACAAATAACGTAAAAAGTAGAATCCGCAAATGAAAATTTACAAAACATGGTGTGTATTGAATCAGAATTCATGGGCAAGTTAGTAAATCGTTACAAAATAAATAAAAAACTTCAAGAAAATTTTATGATGTAACACCATACTTCTAAAAGAAGAATACACACAACGAGTATTGAATCCTGAAATAAGACACGTCTACGCCTCGGGTCAAAGTCCTCAGCAGGCCGACCAGACCAATAATTTTGTGAATCGAACTACAAGGGGGGAATGTTGAAACCTCTCTGCTGGCTCTGTGATTGAAAATCCATGTTCGAATCCCTCCCCCTCCCCCCTTGCCCTGCTAGCCAGCCAAGCCGACAATTTACCCTCCAAAAACTTCTATTCGGGGGAGGGGGATCAAATAATACGAAATTTACTGAGAAGTAATCGAAACACTACATTCACTGCACTGGCAAAAACTTCGTCCCGATTTCAAATATGTAGAATTTAAATAAGAAAATACATTTCGGTGATTTTTTTTCTATTTTTCTTTCTCAAATACACTAGTTTTTGTCACAGATAGGGCACTTTCTTGCAACTACGCTTCTAGAAGACGGAAAGGACGAGGAAGAGAAGGACTATTATGAGGAGGACAGGTGGTTTGAGGAAAGCATACAGAGATGGGTATAGGAATGACGGTGTTAACGAGGACGGAGACCAAAAGATAAAAGGCGACTGCAGTCATAGGATTTGGGGGGGGGGGGGGTGATGGCTGAAGCTCCATCGACTTCAGGGCTAGCTGCAGGGCCGCAGGGCTATTCCCCTTGCAAAGAATACGGATTGGGAACAGCGGGTAGGAAAGGAGGGAGGGAGGGAGGAGGGGAGGAAGAGACCTGCTTCCTTCATCGTCTGCACGATTCTCCCGACTGAATTCCTCATACACGACCCGACCCCCTGCTCTCGACTCCATACACCCGTACGTCAACGCACACCTCTCGCGTATCTTCACAAAGGCGCGCGCGCACACACACACACATGCGCACACACACACTTACACAGAGCCTGGTGTCTCGTCGCACTCAGCGGGATGGAAATGATCATCAAACATACGCGGGGGCGTCGAAGTTGTGGTTATCGCTGCCTCTGTCGCCGAGTGCGCGGGGCGGCGCGGGGCGGCGCGGGGCGGCGCGGGGCGGCGCGGGGCGGCGCGGGGCGGCGCGGGGCGGAGCGGGGGGCTCGCGCGGGGAGGTGGTGGATGATGGCAAACAGATCTGGATATGATGTGTCGCGCTGCTGGGCGGGGCGGGGCCCGACCGCCCCGTACAAAGGCCAGGACATGGGCGCGCGGGGTCGGCGGCCCGGGCGGGGGGGGGGGGGGGGGGGAGGTCGAGAAGCGTCTGCCCGCGGCGGAGCACAGGTATGCGACCCGCTCTGCGAGAGAATATTGCACCCGCCGGCGGTATACACCGCCTCCCTCCCCACGACATGAGAGAAGGGCGTCTTACTGGTGTCGAAGCTAAATAGCTTTCTTCAGGAACACTTTGGCAGAGACTAAATCGCCACGGCCCGGCTGCGGTAAAACTCACTTGATCCACTGTGAAAAATATCTTTGTAGATTTACGATAAATTTTGTAAATCGTGATTTACGAAATATGTTGTAAATTTACGACGGACCTTTTTTGCTCGTGAATGAATTTCAAGCCGATATGTAGTGCTTGTAATTTTACGATTAGCAATTGTAATTTTACAACTGCACTTCGTGGAAAATTTTCCCGTAAACTTACGACTATTTTTCACAGTGTCCCGCTGTTTTGGGAAGATCGATTCTTACTGTTGTTTTTCGGTGTGTCTAAGACACTCAACTGTCAATTCGTAAATTGGGATGAAAAAAAAATAATGTTGAAAATTGACAGAGAAAGCCATATGGCCGTGGAGAGGGCAACCAAACGGGACCCCGCGAGCCCGGGGGAGTGCCTGGAGCGGTGACCATTACCGTAAGCTTTTCGTAGTGAAAAGTCGTCTCCGCAGCCCCCACCCGACCTCTAACTTCTGTAGGCTGCCAAAACCAACATCGCGTAGCGCGAGCAAAAATTTGCATAGGAAACGTCAACTCGTGGGGAAAAAAAGGCTATAAATGTCGTCGTGTGTGTGTGTACGTGAAAAACACAATTCGATAGACACTGTGTGGCCACGCGAGCTGCGCCGCAATGACATTCGTTATCTTTTTTCCCCCCTTTTTTTTCCAAGAGTCAGTTTTTTCTCTACTTTTAGGTCTATTTGACTCTTTTTCGTTCGTTTGTCATTTCGCGCGGAATATCGACGTGTCAAAAGTGAGCGCGGGCGCTTTACCTTCCGGTGAGCCGCGGGATTAAGCGTTAAGCACGACCTCGGGGACAAAGGCGGCCTGCATGCATATGCTAATCAATTTCATCATATTTTTAATGTCACTCGCGGTCAAGGGGAGACAAGTGGTAGTCAGTTAAGCCACGGACAGCACGAATCGAGTGTCCGACTTTAACTAAAGAATAGGCCAGCTAGCTGGGCGAGGCCGGGCCCGAGCCTCGTCCGGCCTCGCCCCGCCTGTCGACGCCGTTCTGCTGATGGATCCGGAAGCACCCCGCCCCGCCCCGCCCCGCCCCGCCCCGCCCCGCCCCGCCCCGCTCCAGTTGTGTCCGCACACTCGGCAGGCGCTTTCAGCCGCGCCGGATTTCGTTCCGACGTTCGCAGAATGCAGGTCGGTCGGGGCGGAGATGGAGCAAAAGGAACGCTAAACGCGTTATTTGGACCTTTTCCGCCCGCGAGCGCCCGCATGCATCACGACTGCGTCTCTGGCAGTTTGATGGAAAGCAGGCTGGTAAAAACATTAGCAATTATATACGTACCACAACAATCTAGTACAAAAAAATTATCGTTCCAGTAAGTAAAAATACAAAATAAAATAAAGACGACCAAATAGAAAGAGAAATCTTTCAGATCGACCATCCCGTCGAATCTTTTCCCAGCCGTTTCCCATTCCCTTCCCTCGCAGGTGCACCGCCGCTACTCCAAGGTAGAAACACATTGCGAGCGGGCAATCCCATCGGAAGCAACACGACCAATAAAGAGCAGCGCGCCGGGGGGAAAAAAAAAGGAAGAGCAGAAGCAGACGGGGCGAGGCGGGGCGCGGCCCGCGAGGTACTGCGCCACTCCGCCGCGCTCAAATTGTGTTCTCTTGTCGGCTAAAGCGCTGTCGATACCCGCCGCGAACGGCCTCCAGTCCCGGAGGTACTCTTGTGGAAACTGCGGGCCCCCCGCCCCGCTGCGCCCCAACCCACCGAGGGACAGGACTGCGGGACCCGCCTGCACCGAGCGTCGGGAGGGGGAGGGGGACCATGTCGTGGAATTTTGGGGTGGTAGCGTCCAAAGTTTTGAGACTTTTAGCGGAAATTTTAGTATTTTTTTTAAATACAGGCTTTTTATTTTCTTGAGCTTGTCTGGACTCTTTGAATTAAGAAGTACAAATTTCGTGAACTTTTGTGAATTTTCGGGAAATTTTGTGGTTTTTTGAAGTTGTTTTTTTTTGTGAATTTTCTCTTGAATTTTACCTAAACTTTTGTGGTTTTTTTTTCTGAATTTCCTTGAATTTTTCTGGTTTCCTGAATTGTCTTGAATTACGAGATGTACACAAATTTCAGAGTTGTTTACCCCTCCTCTGTCTCTCTCTCTTTCTCTCTCTCACACACACACACACACCACGCAGGGTATGGAGAGGCGGTACTGGAATGCAGCCGGCGAGTCATCGCTCAACAGCAGGTCCCCGCGCGGTTAGACCCTTCTTCCAGCCTGGTGACCCTCCCCCCGACCCCTCCTCCCCGGAACTCCACCGTGCTGCCCCCATACTGCTGCAGAATAAAAGAATGTGGAACCATACGCGACGTGGGGCCCTTCCTCTCCATTTTGTTCGGCGCACTATAACCCTTTCAGGCCTCGTCCTTCCTCATCCTCGGGGCCCTTTCAGCCCCCCACCCCCCTTTACCCCGGTGCCCCCCCTGGGACTCGACCCCTCGGCACCGGACAGCTTCCGTGACGGGGCCGTCCAGGGCGGCCGCCCCGCCCGGGCCGCTAATGGAGGCCTCGTCTCGCCTCGCCTCGCCTCGCCGCGCCCCGCCCCGCCCCGCCCCGCCCCGGACTTCCCTCTGCGCAGAAAATAAGCGAGCCCGACAAAGTCTGTCCCCGGAACGGCTCATGGATGACATCAGCGCTATTGTCGCTGGGAGAGACTTTTCGCCCTCGCCCTGTAGGAGCAGCGTGTCAATAATAGCGAGTGCATGCACCCTGGATCTGGAAATAAGGAAAGTGTGTAAGTCTCACACTTGTTGCTGTCAACATTCGCATTTGGGTTGGGTATTTGCACAAATAAGGCATCGTTTTCTGAGGAATCCTCTCACAGAGAGGGGGGGGGGGGGGCGAGCGTTCGAATATAACAATCAAACACCTACAAGTGTACAAAATTCACACACTTACAAGCGTGAGACATTCACGCTCCTACATTTCAGAGCGTGCTGCTCTGTGGTAGAGTGCAGTGGCACGGGGCTTGCAAACCCGGTTTTGCCAACGAGTGGGGTCGTCGGTTCGCTGGTATCCCCTGCGGTCTCCTCCCTCAGCGTGCCCGACACTCCTTTCCCACTCTGCCTGGAGGCAGCCGGCCGCGCCACGCCGCACCACGAGGCGCCACGCCCGCAAGCTAATAGACAACTGATTCCCAAGGTAATTACGTGGATAATTTGCAATTACGTGATTGGATTTTCGCATGGTAGGGGAAAAGGGATGGAGCGGGGGCGAGCCGGCACCGTAGGGGTGGGGGTCATTACTGCAGAGTGGCATGCAGTGTGGAAGTTGTAGTTAGTGGCCCTAACCGAGTTAGGCCGCCCTCTTACAAAGTTAAGGCGAAAAAATATCGGCATCCCACCCATCCACCCCCCTCCAGAAATGCGTCGGGTGCTCGAGCCGGCAGTTCGGGCCCGTCCGGGCCGGAGCGCGAGAGTCACAGAGATGGTAATCGCTTAGCGGCGCTGCTCGCGGGATGAAAAATAAAATGAAACCAAAGCATGGACTTGGGAACTCGCATTTTGTGTCGCTAAAGCATGGTGTGTAAAATTCCATTTGTACACTAGTGTCCCCCAAAATGGGTGAAATTGATACCAATTCACTCTATTTCTCGCGCAGCGGTGCAGTTAAAATTTTACACACACCAACTAGTGCGTGGCATTCACACGCGTGTTTCCGGCGGTTTGGAGTGTGGACCCGAACGCGTTACCTAGTTCACAACGCAAATGCTGAACCGCCTGTTGAGACCACTGAAAATCTACGAGTCATTATTCTCGCCCCCATACGAGTGAGAATTTGAGGGCAATTTTATTACTATCTGGAGAGAAAGAATTTTTTCCTCGGCGCCCTTTTTGAGAGAGAATTTTGAGACCTCGCCCAAATAAAGTGAGAATTCGTGCTCAAATTAAGTGAGGTTAAAAAATCCTTACTCAAACAGAGCGAGGCTGAAAAATATCTCGCTCGAAAAGAGTGAGGTTAAAAATTCTCACTCCAATTTAGCATGGAAAAGTGTCCTTTCCCATTTTGGGTGAAAAATTGGATTCCAGGGTTTGCAGTGACGCTGCGGGGGCAGCCTTGGCTTCTGCGCGGTCTCCTGTAGCTCCTCAACGGCCCCTCCTCACCCCCCCCCCTCTCTCTCTCTCTCTCTCTCTCTCTCTCTCTCTCTCTCTCTCTCTCTCTCTCTCTCTCTCTCTGCTCCCGCGGCCGGCCAGCCGCATGAGAGGGTTAGCCGCGCGCTGCGAGTGCGTCGAGCTAATCCGCTCAGCAAACGCTCGTGTAATGGAATATCGGACAGAGTTACGGGGTGGGCTGGAAGAGAGGGGAGCACGCTACGCGGTAGGGGCGCGGGGACGGAGTGTCGGAGAGGGAGAGAGGGAGAGAGAAAGAGGGAGAGAGAGGGAGAGAGAGAGAGAGAGGCAAAATGGCAACGCGAGGACTGCAGGCAGGTACCGATGATCCACGGGGCTGCCTCCCCATCACGTAAAGCGATTATCCCCGGAGCGACGGAAGCGCAGGTGCCCCCTGCCCTGCCCTGCCTGGCCGTCTCTCCTCGGGAGAGACTACAGGGGCGGCGCGGCCCCCAGGTCGACAGGAAGCTGTAGCCTCGGCGCCAGGAGCGAACGTTCATTATACGGCGCAGCGGTCGGGAGTTGGGGAGTAGAGGCAAGGGAAGAGTTTTGCAGGGTGAGCGGGCGGGAGGCGCGACCAAATTAGAACCACCGGACCTGACCTGCAGCAACTACCACTTCCGCAGCTCTCTGAGCCTATGAAAACATCCTTTTATCTCACACTGTGAACAATGTGTTCGTAGATTTACGATTTATTTTGTAAATGACGAATTACGAAATATGTTGTAATTGAATTTCAAGTCTATAGGTACTGCTTGTAATTTTACGATAACTTCCGAAATTTTACGTGATCGTAATTTTACAACTCCACTTCGTGGAAAATTTTCCCGCCGTAAACCAACGACATTTTTTCACAGAGCACTTCTTTTTCTTCGTACCAAGATAGAGTAGCGTAAGATGGGCGGCAACGGTTGTTGATACTCACTTAATACTGGCGGCGACAGGGTGTGCGTCGTGTGTGTGTGTGTATGTGTGTGTGTGATGACGCCATTAGCCGAGTCGCCAGGTGGCGGCTTGACGTTGCCGAGCGGCAGACCGCGGAGGCAATCAGACCCGCCACATCTGACGGGTCTGGAGCCCCGCGACCCTCGGGGCTGGAGGCCTCCGCAGCCCCACTCCCCGCGGCGGCATGGCGAAGATAGGAGAGGTGGCGCTGCCATCAACTCCGATTGGGGGCAAAGGAAACTTGGCGGAAACTCGTCAGTCACCACAGAGGGGCAGCAGAAGCAAGAGAGAGTGAGTGAGAGAGAGAGAGAGAGAGAGAGAGAGAGAGAGAGAGAGAGAGAGAGAGGGGGGGGGGCGGAGTAGCGTGGCAAAGAAGACCGAGGTGTAGATAGAAGGAGAGGAGATCTTTAGGGCGGCGCGGCCGCCAACCGAGAAACCGTAAGGGCGACGCGAGGAGCAATTTGATTTTCGCGCAATTTACCGACCGGGTGGGGTGGGGCGGGGCGGGGCGGAGACACGCCGCAGCGGATGGGCCTTTACGGCCGGGGTGAGCTCTCATTTCAGCGTCTGCTTCATCATCTTCCTGCCGAAAAATGTTGTCGGAGCGCGGCGCGAGGCGAGGCGGGACAGGCGGCGCCCGCTCTGGCAGCGCACAGTAAGAAGATTTGTCACTCTCGGCGGCGCTCATCCCCGGGCAGCGGCCGCCCGGGGGGTAGGCAGCCCGCTCGCAGCCATGTCTCCGCATTGCCTACCTCCCGGGCGGCCCTCGCTCCATCCGTCATGGCTGCCGGGCGGGGCGGGGCGGGGCGGGGCGGGGCGGGGCGGGGCGGGGCGGGGAGGGGGCGGGGCGGGGAGGGGGGCGGAGGCAGCAGCGGCAGGCTGTGCGGTGACACCGCCCTTCCTAAGCCCAGGCGCCTTCCCAAAGCGTGTGAGCTAAGAGCCCGATGGAAAGCGCTGGGCTCAGCAGCCCCACCCCAGCGTCTCAAGTTTGGGTTGAGGTGTGCGGACGTGACGTGAAGAGGCGATTGTGTCAGCCGCTCGGCCGCGAGTCCATATGCCGCACAGCCGTGATGACGGCTAGCCTCTGCTCCCTGCCCTAAGGAATGCTCGAGGGGGGAGGGGGGGGGGAGTCACTTCGAAAAATCATTGTACGGCCCCAAAAAATTATTTCAAAAATCAAAAATTAAATAATTCAAAATTAAATCTAAAAGACGTAGACAGAAAAATCCAAAAAGTCGACAACCAATGAGCACGAAACAAAACAAAACAAAAATATTTCAAAAGTCAAAAATAGGGGGAAAGATCAAAATTTATCAAAACAGATAGAAATTTCCTTTGGAAAATAAAAATCAATTTGATCAATGTAGCTTCCGGTAAAATTTACCGTCAGCTGTGTGATGTTTGTCTCTTTTATACAGGAGCACCGTCCGTCCTCTCAAAAATTCTCCGCACAAAAACAGTCACCGGCAGTACAGATGGAAAAGGGTGAGGGGGTGGGGGAGGGATACAGCGGTGGGAGGTCTGCCCGCTCTTGAGGCTCACAGCTTCCCGATTCGAAAGAGAGATATCGTAGGCACGTCGTTTCGTCGCAAATCCAGCGCGGCGCCCCAATCTTCGATGAGAAATGTGAGAGTTGTGGATGGGGGAGTGAGGGGAAAAGGGGGCGGGGGCAGCTTCTTTCGGACGAGCCTACGGCTGTTAAGCCGTAGAACATCCGACCCGACCCCGCCGCGGCCGTGGCAGGGCACCGCAGCAGCACAACCAGTCGATGGCGAGGTCCATCAAATCTAGCGGCCACCGCCCCGCCCCGCCCCGCCCCGCCCCGCCCCGCCCCGCCCAGCCTCCCCATCCCCACCAACCCAACCAACTCCTCCGGAGAGGCGGACATAATGGCAGCAAAGGGTTTTGGGCGCGGCTCAGCCCATTTTCCTCTTCCCAGACAGAAACGTCAAGCGGAGGCTCGGCTTAAGTGACAGGCGGGGCGGGGCGGGGCGGCTCAGACCAGGACTCCTTCTAATTACACGGAAAAATAACGTAAGTTGCAGTAGCTACAGGTTAGCTGTAATAGCTTATATGTTGGCTACCCAGGCCCTAGCTAACATTTTTAGCTCTCAGAGCTAAACATTAGCTGTGGTAGCCGCGCATTAGCTGTGAGAGCTAACGCGTATCCAAACGAACTTATGGCTTTCGGGGGAACGCCTTACACGGCATTATGTGATGTGGATAACACGTTAGCTCTCACAGCTAATGCGCAGCTACCACAGCTAATGCGCAGCTACCACAGCTAATGTTGAGCTCTGAGAGCTAAAATGTTAGCTAGGGCCTGGCTAGCTAACGTGTTGGCTATTACGGCTTACGTTTTTTTTTCCGTGTACGGCGCTGCTGCTGCTGTACCCGGGCGCGACTGCACTCGCCTTGCGCTCTTGCGTCTCTCTATACCGTCACGTGCAGGAGTCTTGCTCGCACTTGACATTTACGTCTTGCACTTGCAAGGTTCGTGGAAATTATTCGCACAATAACTCGTAAATGCCGTGAGAGTGCGGCTGCCGTAGTGCGCGATTGAGCCGCGTTCACAGAAGTATGTGAAAAGGACTTGTCGTGTATCTGCAAGTGTGAGAAAGAAATTTACTCGCCTGCACCTGACCGACATTCGTAATTTTCAGTGAGGGCTTGCTTCTCTTGAGCGCGTGTACCCGCCGCTGAAAATTGCGGTGTGGAGGCCGAAAACCAAGAACGACGTCCAAAGAAGAGTAACAAAAGATAGAAAAGTCGAGTGAGAGTAGAAAAAAGGAAAAAAAAAGGAAGGTCGATGGCCGTTCCAACTTGTAGCTCGGCACTCGAACCCATCACTCAAGCAGCTACGCCCAGACACTCTGCCCAAAAAGCTTCTCAATTTGTTCAAAGGCACAAAGACGATTACATTGTCGACTTTTTCCAAAGCAACCGCGCGGCCACAATGCGGGGGGAAGAGTAAGGGTGGGACAGTCTCTGCATGGAGGGTAACGAAACGACGACAAGTGACAGGGGAAAATCACAGACTCAACTCCTCTCCAACACGTTTTTGATCATCGGCGTTGTCAGAACAGTAAGCAATAAGCAGCCCAAACTGAGGGGAAAACAACTTTGAAATTTTTTTTACACCCCGTATGTCAGGGAAATTTTTAAAAAATCAGTAAAATTCAGTAAAATTTAGAAAAAAAATCCAAAAAAATTGGCCAAAATTTAGGGAAATTTACAGAAATTTACGTATCATTCAAGTGAAAATCAACAGAAACATTATAAAATTTACAAAATGTACACACCAAAATTCAGAGTTGTTTCCCCTAGACCCATAAACACAGTGGAGTACATCTGCTCCTGCTGCTGTGTCTAGTCAACATGCACGCATCAGCGCCAACGTGTTGCGTATAGCAGTCCGCCCCACCCCACTTTGCTTTTAGGCTACTTCTTGCCTATTCCCTGGCAACACTGTTGCGTTGGCGAGAGAAGACTGTAAAACTCAAGAGCAGACCAGACTGCCTCCAGTAACCAGACCAGACGCGGGCCTAATCATGGCAGGCAGCACACCGCCGCTGATCGCCTCAGTCTGCGAGAGGGTGGGGCGGTGCAGGGTGCAGGGTCTGGCTGGGAGGGGCGTGGCGGGGCGGGGCGTACCGTACACTGCAGCCCGGCGCGCACAATATTACACGGGCCGGTGGAGCGTTGATAGGCTCATGATCGTGTAGACTTGCACCAAATGAAAGAGAGCGAGGCATGCTGGAGGGGAAGGAAGCAACGTGAGCGAGCGAGAGAGAAAGAAAACTAGAGCGAGCAAGAGCAAGCTATACCGCGAGTAAGAGCAAGCTATACAGCGGGCAAGAGCGAGCTATACAGAAAGCAAGAGCAAGCTATACAGCGAGAAAACCTCGGAGAGAACGAATAAGACAGCGAGAGACGGAGACGACGGAGAGAGAAAGAGTGAGTGAGAGAGTGTGTGTGTGTGTGTGTGTGAGAGAGAGAGAGAGAGAGAGAGAGAGAGAGAAAGAGAGAGAGGGGGGAAGTGGGAGATAGTGAGTGCTGGGATAGCTCAGGAGGGTTGTGGGCAGCTACTCCATCATGTGCAGGTCCACAACGCCGAGCTCTCGCTCGCTCTATACTCTATAATCCTTCACTGGGGCCGCCACCACACCTCACCACGCCACGGCACGCAGTCACGAGAGCGAGCGGGGAGTGTGGGCTCGCACTGGACTGGAGCTGGCCGGGCCGGGCCCTGGGCTGCTGCAGGAGCCGCACACCACGCCAGCGCCGACCACATTACTCGTTACGCCCCAATTTGCGACCGTCATTTTATTCCGGCTGTGATTATCATACCGCGACACAACCTGCCTCATGTTACACTAACGAGATACGGCCGCTCTCTCGCATGCTCACTGCGCGGGACGGAGCGGGAAAGAGAGAGAGAGTGAGAGAGCGAGAAAGAGTGAGCTAGAGGGAGAGAGCGAGGGTGGGGCCTATGGTTAGCGCGCCCCCTATTATGCCAGTTTAATGTCCTCGAGGACACAGCCCCGGGCCGCTACACAGTCCGGCTGCCCCCCCCCCCTCCCCCCGCCCCACCGCGTTACGTCCCTCCTTGCCAGACGCCGACTCGCCTCCCCGCGAGGATTACAAAATAATCCCACAGCGACGAGGCGCGGCGGGGCACGGGGCGGGGCGGGGCGGGGCGGGGCGGGGCGGGGCGGGGTCGGGTCGGGCCGCGCTGCTGACCATCTCCTCCGGGGCGCAGCTGTCGTTCGGCCGTATGAAGCGGGCGGGGCGGGGCGGGGCGGGGCGGGGCGCGGGGCCTCCCGCCTCAGGGGGAACATGTGGGGCGGCAGCAGCAGCAGCAGCAACCCCTTGTGGGGCCTCAAGGCATTAGCCAATCGAGGGATAATAAAAAGACGCGCAAGGGCCCGAGGCGGGGGATCCCAGCAGACGCCCAATAACGCGTGGGGATTCATCGACCTTCGGACGGCGGGGGGAGGGGAGGGGAGGGGCGGATTACCGCTAAGCCGCTCTCACCCCATGTGTGCGCCTATTCCCCTTCCCTCCACCCCCTCCCCTCCCCTCCGGCCGCGACATGTACCTGCTCGGACACTCCCCCCGCAGCCACTCGACCTCCCTCCCTATCCGCCTGCAACTAAAAACAAGCCGAGCGAAATAAACGCGCGGCAGGGAGCGGGGGGGAAAAACAGGGTCCGAGAAAACAAGCTCATGGAGTTGTTGTTTTTTCCCCCTCTTTTTTCGCCTGGCAATCCCTTTTTACTTGGTTTCACCGCGGCGGACTGCCGCTACCATTTCATACTACGGTCCATATGGCGAGAAAAATTCGAAAACGGTGTGAGTAGAAGTAGAGGGGAGTGAAGAAGAACGACGGATTGGTGGAGAGGAGAGGGGGGGGGGGGGGGAGAAGAGGAAGAAAAAAATGAAGAATGTAACGAAAAAGAAGAAGTATTACGGGGATGTCTGAACCATCCAGCATGCCGTTAGGGGATGTGCGCTCATGATATGAGGCTGGACCAAAAACAAAGGCAGCAGCAGCAGCAGCAGCGATGAGGGCGTGGGGGAGGATTCAGTTACAGGGCTGCAGGGAGGGTCCGTCGCGAGGGCTGCGCCGCGGCGGCTGGGGTGGGATCCGTCCCGCCCAGCAGCGCGCCCAGCAGCGCGCCGACGTTTTCTGCGTCTGTTTGAGGCTGAAGGATCACTGCCGGACTGGGAGGGGCGCACCCTCCCCGCCGCCGCCGCCGCCGCGGCCTCTGGCCCCGTGGGACCTGGCGAGGACCTCCAGCAGCTCCGGCCGCTCCTGCAGCCTCTGCTTGGTTAGCAAAGGACCGAGGGGGGGGGGGGGATCACCCATACAAAATGTGTACAACCCAGCTGAAAATTCCGGTCGGAATATTTCCGACCGTATTTCTTTCGACCGGAGATTTTCCGGCCGTAACTATTCCGCCCGTAAATTGGAACACTTTCCGGCCGTTGTTTTTGACGCCGCTTTCCGGCCGTAGTTTCTGACGCCGGCCGGAAGAGGTTCCGGCCGGAGGGTGTTCTGGCCGGACTTTGTGAAAAGTCCTCTGGGCACCACCTGAGCGGTGTCCAACAGGCCTCTAAAGAGCATGTCCCCCGGGTAAAGTTTGTGCGCTGAGCACGATAGTGATGTTTAAAATGCCCTATCTAGAGCCGTTCTCTTAGTAGCCCTATGGTCAAAAAGGAAATATTTTTTTATCTCATGCATAAGTACAGTTTCCTGTCAACATGTGACACACGAAGCGATTTTACCCCGTGACTCTTAGTTTAGGTGCTACAAGTCACTTACAGTTGGCCGAAAAACGTACGGCCGGAAAAAAAGGCTCCGGCCGTTAACCGTATCGATTCCGATTGTAAACCGGAACCCCTCCGACCGGAAAAGGCTTGACTACGGTCGGAAACTCTGACTCCGACCGGAACAACAGGGATACGGTCGGAAATCGTGACAGATTCCGGCCGGAGTGCCAATTTACGGCCGGAAAGATGGAATACGGTCGGAAATCGTATACATTTACAGCCGGAGTGCCACTTTCCGGCCGGAAACCTGGCCGGAATTTTCACCTGGGAATGATTGTTTTTTTACTTTGATTGTTTTTTTATTATTTTGATTTTAAGTTTTAGATTTCACGGAAAATTTCTGTCACTTTTAGATAAATTGTGATCTTTCACTACCATTTTTGAAATTTTCTTTCAGTTTGCTTTTCTTTTTTTTCTCTATTTCTAGGATTTTTCTGAATCGTACTTCTTGATTTGATTTTGATTCTTTTTTTCAATTTCTTAAATGATATTTTTGGGGGTCCGTACAATGAGTTTTCGAAGAGATCTCCCACTCGGCCTGGACGATAGCCTCGCTCTGGGTCTCATCATCTCTTTTCCTCTCTCTCTCTCTCTCTCTCTCTCTCTCTCTCTCTCTCTCTCTCTCTGACATACACACACGCACACACTCACATGTGAGGGAGGAGGCAGTGCAGAGGCCCGCTGCAGCGAGACCGCATCCTGCTTTCCACTTCGTCTTCTCCCCGGCACTATGTGACACAAAAGCCCCGAGAGGGGGGGGCCTCTCCAACCCCCCGTTTCCCCCGTGCCCCGAGGCACGGAGGCACGGAGACGTGGCGTCCCCAGCGCAACTCAAAGCCGAGGAGGTTTTAAAATGGACCAGCAGAGCAGACCACAACATTGAACTCATCCCCGGGCGGGAGTGCGGCTCCATGCCATGCAAGACTAATCCACCTCGCTCCGTCCCGCCCGCCGCAGGGGTTACCGTCCAGCGCTTGCAGGACCTACAGGACCCTCGCGCAGCAGGATTCCGCAGCAGGACCTCGCACGACCCCGCAGCAGCCAGCGTGGTCTACTTCAATCAGCCAGAGAGGAGGGTTGGCGTACCTCCGCCCGAGCGAAGCGAGTCGGAGCTACAGTCGCCCACATAATGCACTGAATGAGCCCGCAAGTGTAAGAGAGTCACACATGAATAGGCGAGAGAATGTCTATACGTACACCCCCTCATCCCGAGTGTGACTTTGTTCTAGCACGTCCACTCCAATACTTCTCGAAGTGAGTGAATGGGAATTCAAGCACATACACAAGTGTGGGACACATTCACACAGTAGGGTTTTCTGGAGAAGATTTCCAGCGGATCGGTTGACTATTTATTTTACTCGTACCGAACAACCACGACAGGAGGCGAATGGCACCCACCAACCCTCCCCTTCCATTAGTTACGCTCATTAAATCGCCATGCGCCTCCGATTTCTTTTTTCACTCAAGTTCGTTACACTGACAATTGTCTTTGTTCCGTCAAAAGGTACGGCAGCGAAAAAACCTCAAAAGAAAGAAGAGAAAAAACGTGATGTTAATTACGCAGGCAGGGCAAGAAAGGGCACTGCCGACTGCTAATAATAGGGGAAAATTCTTTCTGGCAGTAAACCGTAGGCACTTACCAATCACTGATTCCGCCGGTCCATCACCTGGAAGCAGAGAAAGAAAAATCAAGACATTAATTCCATGTACTTACATTTAGAAAAAAAATGTTATAATAAGGAACTTTTAAATGAATACAACTAAGTATGGCAGTGGTCACGAGACGACAGAGTAATTTCTACGCATTGTTTTATAATTTAATTATAAATTTGGAAAAAAAGGCATAAAAAGGGTTCAAATGGTACGCGAATGAAAATTTCGCAGAGCAGAAGGGCTGCTGCAGCGCGACGGAACTTTGTGGCACCGCCGCGGTGGAGACACAATGTCGCAGCGGTCTGAGGAGGATACGGAAAGGTCGCCGGCACCAGAGAGAGAAGGGCTGGGGGTGCGAGGGGTACTGGAAGAGCTGGGAGGGGGAGGGGAACAGGAGGTGTCTCACAATGCGACAGCAAGGCTCGCTGCAGCGACACACCTGTGACAGAGGGAGCGAGAGAGAGAGAGAGCGAGGGTGGTGTGGAGGGAGAGGAGGGGCGACGGAGAACGAAGGGAGAGAGAATGGGTGCGGGAGAGAGAAGAGAGGGGCGTGGGGGTTCAGTTCTTCGTCTGCTCTCCAAATTTGGGCCGTCATCCTGAGTCACTGTGCCTGTCTGGAGCGGAATGAATGAATGCCTAACAAGGCACCTCTGGGAAATATGAAAGCCCACCGAGGCGGGGTGGGGCGGGGTGGGGCGGGGTGGGACGGGGCGAGCGCGGTTGGGGAAAGTGAAACTCGTGGGGTGAGAGAAACGGCCCGACCGGCCCGGGAAACGGTCCTGAACCAGCCCTATGGTCGCCGCACACCGGCCGGGCCTCCACGGGCCTTTAGCCCCGTTGTCCTCCAGGAGGAAGCACGTGTCTCATTACCCCTGCAGCCTGCAGCACGGCAGCACCGCACTAGGACGGGCTGCAGTCCGGAGCGGCGAGGAGCTGGAGAAGACCTCTCGAGCGGACAGGGCAGAGTAGTCTCTCCTGTCTCCTCGCCTGGAACGGCTGCAGCAGGAGAGGAGATGGGGGAGGGGGGGCGGAAACAACTCTGAAATTTTTGTACACCTCTTCATTCAGAAAAATGTAAAAAACTCACAATAATTCCAAAACTAAATATTACAAAGATTGAGGAAAAAGTCAGGAAAATTTAGGAAATTTTTCAAGAAAATTTTTCAAATGAAAATTCACAAAAGTTCAATACAAATTTACAAAAATTCACAAAATGTGTAAACCAAAATTCACAGTTGTTTTCCCCTCGCAGGAGAGTCTCCCTCCAGGCAAGTCTCTCATCTCCTCGCCCCAGTGCTGCCGCCCAGACAGCCCACATTTTCATAATTCACAGAGCAGAAAACGCGCGCACGCGGCGGCGTCCTGAGCAGGGCCGAGCGGGGTCCGGGTCCGCGCGATGCCTCCTTAGCTGGAAGTGGTCGCGTCGTTCGTTATAATCGCGACGGCGAAACAAACACGAGGAGGGGCTCTTGCAGAGCCGAGTTTGGTTTGCAATTGAAAGCGGGCGGGGCACGGCAGGGCGAGGAGCGGTGGGGCGGGGCGGGGTGGGGCGGGGTGGGGCGGGCGGGGTGCGCTCGCGGTGACACCGGAAGACGCGGACGTGACAAATAAGAAGAGATGGGAGGGAGGGTGAAAAGAAGTTGGGGGCGGATGGCCTCGCCCGTGCCGGGCCGGGCAGGGCCGGGCACAGCCGCACCGCGCACTCCGCACCGTCGCACCGCCCCCCCATTCATTCGCGTCCATTCATTCATTCTTCGCTTCTCTGTCTCCCTATCAAGACGACGGGCCTGACGAGACTCGCGCGCAGATGAGGAGGAGGCCGAGCTGATGGGAGAGACGGAGAGCAGGGAGAGTATGGGAGAAGGAGCGAGAGGGAGAGACAGGCGGGGAGGGAGCGGGCGTGGAGGGAGAGAGAGAGACGAGCGGAAAAGACTCGCCCTCACTCGCTCCGTGCCCAGATTCCTCCTCTAGGCTTGTGGCGGAGCGGCGCATGTTCGCGCAAGCACTACGACAACTGCGAGGATTATCATCATTCCTAATGCTTGTCGCCGTAACTTTAGCAGAGAGGAGAGCAGCAGCATTCATGTCATTCACGAGCGCCCCACCCCGCAAGAAGAGGGATTTCGTATTTATTTATTTTTTATTTTTTTATAAATACCGTCACAAGCTCCTTCTTTACGGGTCGGTGCGGCGGCAAAGGAGGAGCAAGGAGGAGGAAAAGAAGAAGCAGCCGCGGGAAACTTTCGGATCCACGCCGCCCTTCACCTTCACGGACACACACACGAACACGCGCGCGCGCGCTCACACACACACACACACACACACACACACACACACACACACACACACACAAGCACAACACTTGGCCCCATACCCTCACCGCACACTTATTCATCAAACGGCAGCGGTCGCAAAACGAAACGAAATGTGTGCTAGCTCCTCCGAAGCGCTGCCGCGCCAGGCCTCGTGCTCACCGCTCGACGTCTTTGAGCGCGCTCTCCCGGCAGAGGGCGGGGCGGGGCAGAGCAGGGCGGAGTGGGGTGGGGAGGGGCGGGGCGGGGCGGGCCGATCACTATGTCTGCCCGCATGCACCCCGCCCCACGCCCCACCCCGCCGCGCACCGAGACAAAGTGAGGCAGCCTATAGGCTTGTCGGGCTCATTGAGCACCAGTGCACCAGCACCGCCCCGCCCTGCCCCGCCCCGCCCCGGGACGCTCGTTTTCAAAGAGCCACTTGGCGGTCACAGTGAATCGCAGAATCGCAATTACGGTATTACGGCCCCAGACTGGCGGCGCATATTTCAACGGCTTAGGCGGTAATTGTTCGGAAAGGAAAGGGTTGGGCTGCTGCAGCGGCGAGAGCTGCAGTAGTGGCGGCGCTGGGGACCGCAGGGAGCGCTGTTGGCCTGGCGGGCCCTCACTGAACCCAGCACGGGCGTTTAACGCCTTTGATATGTTAAGTGAAGGAAGTTTACCGTCCAGGGAGCAGCGCACCAGGGCGGTGGCGGTGGCGGAGGACGGACAAGGAATCAGCTAAAGTTGACGGAGAGCGGGCTGAGGAGGACTGCTAACTTAAGTGTGAGACTACTACTATACATTTAGCTAATGTAGAGCGCGCAGTGTCTCACAAGCCTAAACATCGAACACAACACTGCCTCCTGCTTCCTCACGTTACCTAATGTAGGGCAACACACACACACAGTGACGCTGATGCACACTGTTAAAACCTTACGAAGAAAAAGTTCGTATTACAAACAAAATAGTTTGTAAGCTGCGAAGTATTTGGCTGCTTCGCAATTGCGAAGAATTTCTTCGCAACTTACAAACTATTTAGTTTGTAAGGCGTAAAAAGTTTGTTAGCTTGCGAAGCGTTGCGAACTATTTTGTTTGTAATACGAACTTTTTCTTCGCAATGCGAAGCATCCAATTTCTTTGAACGATTGTTCGCAAGGTTTAAACAGTGCAGCCTGATTCACCGTACAGTAGAGGCATTCATCGTTGAATATAGGATAAGAACTCACTGAGAGCTACGGGCTACGGGGCTGCACGGCACTCCCCGCTGTACCCTTCCATAAGCTTTTTAGAGAGCGGGGACCGCCAGCAGACTTAGCAAATCCGCACGAATCCTTATAACAATCACAAGCCGCGTGGGGATGCAGACTCAAGGCTGCAGCACAGCTTATGCGCGCAGCGGAGGAGAGAGAGAGAGAGAGAGAGAGAGAGAGAGAGAGAGAGAGAGAGAGAGAGGTCTCCTGGCTGAAGTTGATCATGGAGCGACTGCTGCTGGGGTCGACTTGATGCTGTAATCCGCCCCACCCCGCCCCGCCCCGCCCCCGCACCCACCAGCCCGGCCGCACGCCGATTGCCCATGTTCTGCTCCGCGACGCCCCCGCCTTGTCAAACAACATTGCCAAAGTTTCGGCGGGCCGCTCCATTCCAAAACTTCCTTTTTGGCGAGCCCCCTTTCCCTCACTTGAGCCTTCTTAATTAAATCCCCATTTCTAGGAGAAATTTCCCCGCTCAGAGCAAAACTCTCCCTTTCCAGGACCGTTATACATTATTTTGCGTGTCATTACATTGTTTGGCCGGAGGGCGCAGATGGGAGGAAGAGGAGTGAGGAGTGCGAAGGAGAGAGAAAGGGTACATGAGGTGGCCGAGTGGCAATCGAAAAGTAGGGAAAAGGAGAGGAGAGATGTCGATTAATTAACTCTGCCGCATGACTGAAGTTCTTCCCCTGCAACGCAACGCCGCTCCGACGGTCTCCAGGGCTGCGCCCCCCCCCCCCCTTCCCCCCTCGCCCCCTTTCCTCCCCCAATGCCGGCGCCGTCCAAGAGACCAACAGAGGCACCGGCTTGCATACCGAATCAGCATCGGGGTGGTCCAGATGCCGCATCTCTCGTCCCTGGCAATGACAGCCCAGTGCAGCAGGGTGCACTCCGGAAAAAAATAGTAGAAATAAAATAGAACCAACACTGGAAACACAAACCGAACGTTTTTTTTCTAATTTAAAAAAATGAGGAAATATTTAAAAAAAAATTGCAAATGCAGAGAGAAAAATGCAGAAATTTTAAAGAAGTTTGAATACAACAAGTTCCAAACAGAAAAAAAGGAGGCAAATTTAGAAAACTTTAGAATAATTCAACGCATCTCTCCAGCAGAAATTTCGACTTCTTTCCCACTTGTCCCGCCCTCACCCTAAAGCGGACGTCTGCACGCGAGTGCCAGTGGGTTGCAGCAGAGCAATCAGCTCGAGGGAACGTCCGGGTCAGGCCCGGTCGGGGGCGGCAAACACGCGGCCGCTGTCTGACCGCGGCGCGCCAAAGTCACTCAGGAATAAAAGTTACCATTAAACTTTCGAGTAGAACACCAGACGGACGCAGGGCTGGGCAGGGGCGGGGTCCGACGCTGCCACAAGAGATCGGTACTCAGACGGCGCGCTATTAAAAACCGTAATTCTCAGCTCACCGCGGGCGCGGCCGGCCGTCTGCCCGGCCAGCGCGCCAAACTTTACCAATCTTTTTTTACAAGTGCGGGTTGGGTCAGGCTGGGCGGGTTCGGTTAACGAAGGGGTCGGCAGAGCAAGCAGGCCCGGCTCGGCCTGGACGGCGGCTCTATACTGCTCTCGTTCCCGCTTGTATTTTTGCGCCTCTATTTAAAAGTCCTCTACGTTCTCTACAAAAAGAGAGAGAGAGAGAAAGAAAGGAAAAACAAACACATTGGTTTTGCTGGGTTGGGGTCCGTACACCGGTGTTAGGGACACATCGCATCGAGCCTCGAAAGAGAAGCCTGACAAGCGGCAGTGCACGGCAGAGACACCCGCAGAGGCCCGGGGAGGAGCGGGTAGTGGTGTTACACGAATCAATTTCAGCCGCTTCACCACCAGGTCCAAATACATGCTTCTCAGACTACTACACTAGGAGTGGTAGACCACAAATACCGCACGAATCATACATATACTGAAAAATAAACAAAACAATATATAAAGCGAAGGAGACCCGCGTAAAAACACACAGAAACATGTGAGTGTGTGTGTGCGTGTTTTATAACATTAATTTTGGTAGGTGTCAGATAGGGAGACGTTAGCCGAACAAATAAAATGTAAAGGAATTTCGATATCAACTGGCTTATATATTTTCCTTTAAAAAAAATCAGGGACAGAGTTTTGATTGCACGATATCTAACTTTAACTTTTTTTCTGTCAGCACATCACACTTTCAAAGCATAGACGCGACATACGGACAGGATTTGTTTCAAACAAAACGCCCCGGAGCCGGGAAAGGGGCGGAGGAAGCAGGGGTGGGGGGTAGTGAGGCGAGCGTGTTAGCACGCGTTACCTCAGAGTGGTTGGCCAAATGAACGACGACAGTATTTCTAAACTGCGAGCAACAGGGACCTCTTAGCCAACCTCCCTCCCCTCTTCCCCATCAACTCCCGCACTACGATTCCCCCCCTCCCTTCTTCCCCCCCTCAACATCGCCACTCGCGGGAAAGCCCCACATTGCAATTCCGATGGTTCCCGCGTTGGCGGCAGGAGCAGCAGCAGAAAAGAAGACTTAAGAGCGGCACGAGAGCTGCTGGCAAAGGAAGGTAAGCCGGCCCTCACACATACACAACCTAGCCCACCATGTTGTACCTCGACCACCACCCTAGGGGGTATCACTAGAACCCCCACGAAATGGTACTTCCCCAGCGCCCTAAACTTGCGTAACTGTGCACCGCATCTCTCTCCTGCTCTCCATCTCTCTCTCTCTCTCTCTCTCTCTCTCTCTCTCTCTCTCTCTCTCTCTCTCTCTCTCTCTCTCTCTCTCTCTCTCTCTCCACCAAGATAGCGCAGACAAATGAACTGGCTGCACAATGAGAGGGCACCAACCCTAGTCCGAAGGGAGAGGGACAGAGACACGCACACAGCGCGACACGGAAAGGACCTGGCTCCAGCACGTAGAGGAAGAGAGACAGAGGGAGATGGAGACTCGCCTTGACGAGGACAAGGAACGCAACAACTCGGGCTGGGCGCCTTAATCACTCAACCGACATAA
>JAHWGI010001285.1:0-15000 GCA_029379305.1 Frankliniella fusca | reverse complement strand
TATAAACAATTTCTTTATGTTCAAATTTTTGCCATTGGAGGTATAAATAATAGTCCTACGCAAATCCACTTCCACAACTCTGGTTTGTGAGGGAATATTAATTAATTAACTGGAGCAATAAAACATAGTGAAAGTGCTAGACGACTAAGACTCTTTAAAATACCTTCTTGTTACGGCACAGTTGAAGTGAAATTCTCAAAATCGTGCAAAAAATACGGGGATTCCCCAGAAAATACACGCACAGCTGATCCAAATTATTCTCTCAATTTCATGATTAGATAGGATTTTTCCTAAATTATTGTGAATTATTTCGATTTATTCCAAATTATTGGAAATTAACTTGCAACTGCGCAAAATAATCACAATTACTTTAATTAATTTTTTTTTTAAATCTGAAGCAAATTTTGCTCTGCAATTGAAAGGGTGGCGTGAAAACATGAAAAATTTTTGCGGCAGTAAACCTCCCGAAGGAGGTTGCGGTTCCCGCCAGGCACAGGGCTTTAACCCCCTGTGGCAGCCAACTGCTTCGGTGTTCCATGGGAACCGGCGCTTTGCTGACTGCGATCCTATCGCGCAATTCGACAGATTTGATCCCCGTACCACCATTGGCCTACCCCTAGAGGTACGAGCGGTGTCAAGCGCGTTAGACTTCCTGATCCCAGTTTCAGAGGCCTTACCTCAGAGGGGTACGCGGGATTCGAACCCACAACCCCGAGTGCCGACACGTAGCCAGAACAGGAAGCGACCCAACGCCCAGAGCCACCGAGCCAACGGCGGTGAGACGTGTATAACTTCTATTTGACCTGCCATCCAGCTGCGGCCAAAGGGAATGTCAAGCGCGAAAAACACTTTCCCGAGTGGGAGTCGAACTTCGGACCACTCAATTCGGTGTTGCGCGCTCTACCAACTGAGCCACGACGCCACGATGACTGTCCAGTGCGACGGGTCCGAGTTGTATTTGCCCTGTCCTCCTGGCTGGAGGCTGCAGGATACGCGGCAAATACGGCTCGAACCCGTCGCACTGTACAGTCATCGTGGCGTCGTGGCTCAGTTGGTAGAGCGCGCAACACCGAGTTGAGTGGTCCGAAGTTCGACTCCCACTCGGGAAAGTGTTTTTCGCGCTTGACATTCCCTTTGGCCGCAGCTGGATGGCAGGTCAAATAGAAGTTAAACATGTCTCACCGCCGTTGGCTCGGTGGCTCTGGGCGTTGGGTCGCTTCCTGTTCTGGCTACGTGTCGGCACTCGGGGTTGTGGGTTCGAATCCCGCGTACCCCTCTGAGGTAAGGCCTCTGAAACTGGGATCAGGAAGTCTAACGCTCTTGACACCGCTCGTACCTCTAGGGGTAGGCCAATGGTGGTACGGGGATCAAATCTGTCGAATTGCGCGATAGGATCGCAGTCAGCAAAGCGCCGGTTCCCATGGAACACCGAAGCAGTTGGCTGCCACAGGGGGTAAAAGCCCTGTGCCTGGCGGGAACCGCAACCTCCTTCGGGAGGTTTACTGCCGCAAAAATTTTCCATGTTTTCACGCCACCCTTTCAATTGCAGAGCAAAATTTGCTTCTGATTTTAAAAAAAAAATTAATTAAAGTAATTGTGATTATTTTGCGCAGTTGCAAGTTAATTTCCAATAATTTGGAATAAATCGAAATAATTCACAATAATTTAGGAAAAATCCTATCTAATCATGAAATTGAGAGGATAATTTGGATCAGCTGTGCGTGTATTTTCTGAGGTCGTCCCAAAAATACTTGAATTCGTTGGAAATCTCACGAAATCATTGGAAATCATATGAATTCGGTAGACATTTAACTGAAATCAATGGAAATTATGTGAAATCAATGGAAATCACTTGAAATCATGTGAAATCTCGCGAAATCAGTGAATTCACTTGAAATCTTTGAAATTCGTTGAAATCACCTGAAATCATGTGAAATCTTTGAAATCCGGAAATCAGGTGTACAAAATTTTTCGGAGTTGTGGGCCCCTCGTAAAAATGAACCGGACTACTCTTCCTCAAGTTTGAAAAAATAAAATGATTTACGCGACAATCAAAATGACTGGCTTTGCGTGTAGCGTTCACATTCACCCCGCCCTGCAGCTATACGCCGATGATACTTTCCCGGCTGCGAAAACTCGCGGGGCGTTAAAAACGTGCTGGTTATCGAATTATTTCTCACCGGAAGGGGTGGACGTGGACAGCGCGCGCGGGGCGTGGAGGGAGCAGAAACAAGAAATAAATTACCTTTAATTAAACTGTCAACCGAAGAAGTTAATAACGCTCCAATTATTTATGGCTGCGGGGCGGGGGCTGCTGGCCGGCGCTTGCCGCCGGCCGCCGATACAGTCGGCCTCTGCACCGTATACTCCACTCGGCCGCCGGGCATGGCAAGTCTCTCATCCGACGAGTAACACTGAAAGTCCAAGTGTGCAAAAATGCCGCACAAATGAAGGTGTGAGGGTGAGGTCAGGGTGTGAATTCCCCCCCCCCAAAAAAAAATAAATTCGCACACTTGATGGGAGAAGTGTGCGAATGGTGACTCACAGGCCCACAACCTTGCCATATTCAGACACTTGGATTTCAAGTATAGCGTCTCCACGCTTGTTGGTAAGAGAGAGAGAGAGAGAGAGAGAGAGAGAGAGAGAGAGAGGAGAGAGAGAGAGAGAGAGAGAGAGAGAGAGTGTTGGGGTGAGTGGCATCACCAACCTGCTTCCCTTGGCCCTGACCGTATCAATCACATCACCAGCATGTGCACCCGGGTGACACGCACGTGTGTGGGTGGGTGGGTGTGGGTGGGTGTGAGTGAGGGAGACAGACTGCATGTGAGCGCAGCCGCTAAAGTGAGCAAAGTCACTGAAAGCGAAGAGAAAAAAAAGAAGGAAAAAAGTGGCCGAAAAAAAAATATCGCGGCACAAGCGACGCGACGGAGAGAGTAATAAAAGCGAAAGCGAAAAAATCACTTTCTCTTCTCGAGGGTGACGCAAAACTTCGGTTGCCACCCGCCGGGGGGTGGGGGTTGGGGGAGGGGGGAGGGGGGGGTTGTTCCCCCAAGCCCGCCCGCCTCCACGACAGCGCTAAACCCTTTCCCCCGGGGGCCGCCTGGCGCGGCGTGGTGCAGCCTTTGCGCCCCGATATCTTGAGCCGTTTTTCATGAAGGCAGAGCGGCAGCTCCCCCACTCCCACCCCCACCGCGCCCTTCAACACGTCACGACACCTGCCCCTCCCCGTGTGGGAGGAGCCCCGCGCCCCGCGACCCCGCGACTCATGGCGCAGCAGACGTACGAGATATTGTGGAAGGTGAAATGAAAATCGCTATCCTCGCGCCTCGGCGGCAGTGTCAACGGAATAGGAGGCGCCAAAAGTAGCCCAAACCAAAGGGGAAACAACTCTGAATTTTGGTGTACATAGATTTTTTGTGAATTTTTCTGAATTTTCATGCGTTTATTCTGAATTTTCCTCGATTTTTGTCATTGATTTCTAAATTTTTCTGGATTTTTCTGAATTATTGCGAGGTGTAAAAAATGTCATAGTTGTTTCCCCCTCGGCCCGAACACGGTGGAGTGTAGAACAGCCTGCAGGCTGCATACATCTGCGTCCGCCTACTAGGCAGGTAAACACAGGAGCGTGGTGCACGGTTGCCTGTTCGGCAGGCGCCGATGCAGGCCCCTGGGTTATTTTAAATTCTCATTGCGTATTTTTCTTTTCCGACAATGCAGCCATCATGTACATCTGCTTGTCCCGATGTTGTTTTTTAGCAGATGATACATCTTAGCAAAAATAAAATAAAAAGAAACTAAAGAGAATTGATGTTTCATCGGCTTGTACTCTCGCAATAGTATAGAGCGGGCCGGGTTGTCACAGCGCGCGGCGGCGGTGCGGCGGCGGTGCGGCGGCGTGTGCAGGCCTGGGGAGGGGGAAGCCAGGCGGGCCAGGCGAGGGGGTCGGGAGGGGGAGGTGGGGCCAGCGGGGCCTGCGGGGCCGAGGCAGGGACCAGGCGATGGTATTGTTGCCTTGCGGCGCCCGGCGGCGCCACGCTCGCGGCTCTCCCGAGTATAACACATTTATAGCAGTATGTGCCAGACCCTGGGTGGGTCGACCCGCCAAACACATGTGTAACGGTGGCTGACTACCCAAACCCCGAAAGTGCAGAAGGCGCTGAAATAAAATTATTCGTACGCACATTTTCGTAACGTCGCCTTAATACACAAAAGTGCAAGACATATTAAGGTGTCAGCTAGCTCTTACTCCGAAGTTCAAAAACCAAGCGCGTACCCTGGGTATATTGTACCTAGGGGGGACTGATGAATGGCTCAATGGCTCGCAGTCCGCGAGGCGCAACTGAGCAATCCCAAAATAAAAATTAGATTTTAGTATCATCTGCTTTCATTTACAATCTTGATTGAAATTTTTTTTTTTAATGTATGAAAAAATTCTCGTTGACTAGAGTGCGCGCGAAGCAGCCGCCGTGCTGATGGTGCCAGCCGTTATTGAACATTATGTCTATGACGCCACCCTGCAGCCGCGGCGACACAGACAATTTATACATCGCCGACCCCTCAGCCGCCCGCCGCACTCCGCCACACCCCCCGGGCGCCGCCACGCCCCGACACCCCCAACGTCCCCACCAGGCGGACGCTATCTCCTCTAAACATTCCCGAGAAACAGGTCCCTTTGCATAAGCGTAAATATCCTCGTTGTCGGACTGTCGTGCTGGTTGAGGGTGGGGGTGAAGGTTGGGGGTGACGAGGGGGGTGGGGGTGAAAGGGGGTGGCAGAGGATTAGGGAGGCTTGGGGTGGGGCTGCCCGCCACCCCGTTTGAGAGGCTGTACAGTGCGGTCAAGGGCCGAGCAGTGGATCCAATTCAGAACAGCAATGTGAACAACAAAGTTGAGAAACTCGCGCTAACACACACGCGTACAACCACCCGTATCCCTGACCTCACCTCAGACAAGGGAGAAAATAACGCGGTTTCACCTTAACTCCAACCCCAAGGCCCCGCCGCCCCGCCCCGCCCCTCCCAGCGCACACTGGACCCCCGGCCCGGCCCGGCCCGGCCCTCTTCATCCTCTTTCATTAAGGGGATTCACAATAATAAACCTTCCGCAGATCTCGTCATGGACGTTGACCAGCGACCACTGCACCCAATTAGAGCGGAACACCACACAGCCCCACCCCACCGCGCCCGCCACGCCCCGCCACGCCCCGCCAAACCGCGGTGGACGGTGGCGGACCCGCGGACCCTCGCTCCGCTCCCTTTATCTCCGCTCTATAAACTATATCTCTCTCTCTGGGAGGCCATGCGGGGCGGGGCGGGGCGGGGCGTGGCGGTGAGGGTTGTGCCCGGTGGTCATCCCTCGCCCCGCCCCGCCCCGCCCCGCCCTGCGCGGCGCGCTCGCGGGGGGCGGCCTCTGTCACCGGCACGGTCCCGGGCTGCTGCGACCACCTCACACACCACTCCACCCCGCCCCGCCCCGCCCCACCCCACCCCGCCCCGCCCCACCCTTTGAGATGACGCTTACCCCATCGTAACGCAATCAGCCCTGGCCTGCTGCTGCTGCTGCTCCCTGATACTCCGAGGCCGACGCGTCCACCTTGTCCCCGGATTGCTGGGGGAGGGAGAGGTTGGTGGACACAGCCTCACCCCCCGGGCAGCCAGTGTGCCCTCTGCTGATGCTCCCGCTGCTACTACTGCTACCACTGCTACGGATGCTGCTACTGCTGCTCCACGGCCGCTGGACAAAGTTGTTGCGGAAAGTTGTCCCGACGGGCGGGGAGGGCGAGCGGCGCGTTAACGACTTCTGGGGATTGGCTGAACTCCCGGCCCCCTCCTCCTCCCCTGCAGCTCCGGGGATACCGATACGCCCCCTTCTCATTTCCGCACCCGGAGAGGTGTGCGCGCCTAGCCTCGCCCAGGGCCTCGCCCAGGGCAGAGCGGCAGAGCGGCAAGCAGAGCGCAGGCGTCCGGGGCTTCCGTCAGCCCGAGCGCCAGCACACCGTCAGCTATAGTGCGAGCGAGGGGAAAACAATTTAGATTTTTAGTGTACACATTTTGTAAATTTTTGTGAAGTTTTGTGCATTTTTACTGGAATTTTACCTAATTTTCCTGAAGTTTGATAGTTGTTGGTAATTTTACTAATTTTGTGAGAACAGGAACAGGGACCGCAATAAGTAGCCCAAACCGAGGTGGAAACAACTCTGATTTTTTGTAATTTTTGTATTTTTTTCTGAATTTTCCCGAATTTTTGTTAATATTTGTAATTTTTTCTGAATTGTCCTGAATTACGGAGTGTACAAAAATTTCAGAGTTGATGTTTCCCTCCTCGAGCGCGAGCTTGAGCTGAGCATCGGCAAACGCACCCCGAGCACACAATGCACAATAAGGCAAGGCGGTGCTCTTCACAAGGAAATGTGAAGCAGTAGGGTGCTCTACTACATTAGGTAGTGTGGCAGTTTCACAGCTGCGTATTGACAGAATGTAGTCTGCCGGCAGCCCACCTGAATAAAACCGCTCAAGTTATCCTATCATAGCAACCCCCTTCTTTCTCCCTCCCTCCCCTCTCGCATTCTCTCTCTCCCCCTCTCACGTCTCGGCAGTCAGTTAAGCGTGACTTTCTTGTCGATGACCGACGCAGATAGCACTCCGCCCCAAGTGTCCGTCCGCCCGGGCGACAGGCATCTCTCCGCCGGGACCTGGCCTTCCTAATGAGGCCTGTGCCACTGAGCGCACAGCGCGCACCCCGTCCTGTCGCAGACATACCACCACCGCCGATATAACAAATGTCACGCAAAACTGCTTAACGGTACCAAACTTTCCTCTTCCATCGTCCATCACGGCCGAAAGTATAATTCAATTTCGCTCTCGTATTTTCTCTCCGCTTTCTCGTCTTTCTCGCTCTCACGGGTTTTATTGCTATGATAGCGCTTCGTCGGGTCTCCGCCGCCGCCGCCCGCGCGAGACCCGAGAGCTCCTGCCTGCCACCCCTCCTCCACCACTCGGAGCAGACCAAGAGAAAGAGAGGACCACATTTAATTCGCTACGAGGCTCGTTTCGCTGTGCGAGCAGGCCAGGCGCCCGGCCCGGCAGCGCCCCACCCCCCGCCCCGCCCCGCCACGCCCCGCCACGCCCCGCCACGCCCTGCCCCATCAACAGCAATCCTCAACACCAATCAGTCAACAGGGCGGCAGCGGACGACCCCGGGTGGGCGGCGGCGCTGGCCGGTGCGCGCAGCACTGATGGGACCCCCTCGAGAGGACGAGCTACGAGGAGGAAGGGTCGCGGAATAGAGAAAGGGGAAGAGGGAGGGGGGCAGAATGATGAGAAAGAGAGTGCGAGCCGCAGAGACAGGGGCCGTCTGATTCTCCGAATAAGCTCGCGCTCGCGTACCTCCCGTCCTTGTCGCACCTATGGCGGTGTCCCAGAAGTGCGACAAGGACGGAGGCAGGAGAGCGATCTTCGGAATCAGACGGCAAAGGGAGGGAGCGAGAATCAAGGGAATGACGGCGGCAACAGCAGGACGGCGGCCTGATTGGCGGAGCAGGGGAAGTAGTTGCCATCACCGCGCCCGGGCCGGGCCGGGCCGGGCCGGGGTGCCGTTATATAGAGCACCGGGCCCCGCCTGCAGGTAGTTACTCGCGGCCCAACAGGTCGCCGACGCCTCCCCACTCAGCTAACATCAGCGCCCGCGCCGAAACCAAGACTTTTACAATCCTTCCGCTCGGCGCGCCAGTTCAGTCCGCAATCTCGCTGATAACGAATTAGTACTGCTGGCTAAGCGCTCTCTTACTCACTTTCTCTACTACCCTCTCTCTCTCTCTCTCTCTCTCTCTCTCTCTCTCTCTCTCGGGGACAATAAAACCAAGGAACACTTTAGCGCAACCACCTCAGCGGCGGGGGTTTACTATGGCCGAGGATAATGGCGAATTAATGACGTCGGCTGACACCCGGGGCGTGGCGGGGCGTGGCGGGGCGTGGCGGGGCGTGGCGGGGCGCCCGGGGACCTGAATGGCGACACCTGCTGGAGCAGCGGCGGCGGCGCCTACAAAGCCCCACCGGCCCCTGCTGAACCTCATGCTCGTTATACTGCAGCTGCAGCGTCTTGACTGAGCTGCTGAACCATTGTGACGCGACTAAAAGGCGCTTTTCTTGCGGCGCCTCCTCATAGGGAGAAGAGGGAGAGAGGGAGATAGGGGAGAGCAGGAAAGGAGAGAGGGAGGGAGAACTATAAGGGGGAGGGGTGAAGAGTGCACGAGGGGGAGAAGAGGAGCCTGGCCACAGCGACGAGGCAGGAGCAGAGCGAGAGAGAGAGAGAGAGAGAGAGAGAGAGAGAGAGAGAGAGAGAGAGAGAGAGAGAGAGAGAGAGAGAGAGAGAGAAAGAGAGAGAGAGAGAGAGAGAAAGAGAGAGAGAGAGAGAGAGAGAGAGAGAGAGAGAGAGGGAGGGAGAGGGAGAGAGAGAGAGAGAGAGAGAGAGAGAGAGAGAGAGAGAGAGAGAGAGAGAGAGAGAGAGGGAAAGAGAGAGAGAGATAAATAATAGGAAATATCTGTGATTTTTGTTAAACGACTTGACTGTGAATTTACTTTTTATTCATGTTCATCCCCCAAAGAATTCCGTAGCTGTACAAACTTTATGTTGTTTCGCAATTTATTTTTTTTTGTAATGCACTAATTTTTTAATCAAACGACAGGAAAAATCTGTATACCGATTAAACACCCAAACCTGTAAATGTGTTTCTCGTTTTATTTTCAACAAATTTTTACAGTGCATGTATGCTGTCATGCAGACGGCGGATTTCAATCTCGATTTGATTTCATGTATAGGGGGAAAAAATGAAAGCTAAGTATAAAAACACGTTTCTATCTTTTCTTTTCCGTGTCCGTGTTTGCTCCGGGGGTCGCGCACGTGCCGAAAGCTTGACGGCGGCGGTGACCTGAGCGGGGTGGGGGCGGTCACCAGCACCACCGTGACAGCGCAGCACAAGGTCGCGAGAGCGGCGAGCGGGCGTCGCGTCAGTCGCGGGCGACAGCCTGTCAGTCGGTCAGCAGGCCGCCCCGCCCCGCCCCGCCCCGCTACCCGCTGCGGCGGCGGAGTGAGTTTCGATGTCGACCTGTCGCCTGACGTATTCATCAGGCTGCCCTGCTGTGCGGTCCGGTCGAGCACGGTACGCGCCAGCCTGCCCGGCCCGCCCACCCCGATCAGCACTCAGATGCTCTCCATGCTCGAAATAGCGCGCGCGACCATTATAAAAATCGCGAATCGTGCGAAAAACAAAAATTCACGACACATGAAGAAAAACGACATGTGTCAAACACGAGAAGGGAAAATACATATGACAGGACAAGGGGAGTCGAATGGTTTCGGGAGCAGAGAAAAGTCTTTGCGTAGAGTTATAGTGTCGGGGTAAAGAGGGAGGGGGAGGGAGGGGGGGAGACTTGCAAAATGGCGGGCGCGGCGATGTCCGGTGAGGCTGGCGTGGCGGCCGCGGGGTGACTGACATCTCCTAATGATCATTATTGTGCCGCTGAAGGATGCCTGACGGGTAGGCAGCTCCACGCCCCGCCTCACCCCCCCCCCTTCCCCCCCCTCCCCCCCCCGCCACGCCCCGCCTCACCACACGCTTCCGGCCTGGAATGGAACGGCATTGGGAGGGGGGCTGAGGGGTGGTCATCATTCTCATTAGCATATCAATCAGGGGAAAATAGACTAGAGCGAGAAAGGGGGGGAGAGCGAGAGACACAGAGGTAGTGATGGAGCAAGAGAGAGAGTGCAGCCAGTAGCGATGGGGTAGTAAAAGAGGTTGTCCCGGCGAGATGACGGAATCCGAGAATCACACATGTGAGATAGTGGACTATCGGATCGCGATGGAGAAGGAGAGTAGGAGAGAGAAAGGGAGAATAGGAGAGGAGAGAGACAAAGAGAAGGAGAGAGAGGCCAAGCTAAGCTGACGGGCCCAGGCCGACCTATTGTTGAGGCCTGAACGCTGCGGCGGCGCGGTCGGCCGGGGGGATGACTGCGGTTTACACGTGACAATCTACGGCCAGCGAGCGTTCTCTCTCTCTCTCTCTCTCTCTCTCTCTCTCTCTCTCTCTCTCTCTCAAACACACATAGTGACGCGCGCGGTGTGGCACGCCTGCAGTGTAAACGCCCGGGTCGGTCGGGTGTGGACACCCTTGTGTGCGAGAGCAGTAGCAGCAGCAGCACGAGGGGGTGTGCCCACAAATCACACTCACGACGCTCGAGACGCTCATCACCGTGTAGAACGGCGAGTTAAAGGCCTTTCATGATATCCCACCCCATCCCAGCCCCATAGCCTCTCTAAGCTCAATGCGTCCCCCCTCTAAAGCGGTTTTAAAGCGCCCATTCATTTCCAGCGGTGTACTATAAGGTAGCTCTTCCTCCGGGCTAGGCCATTTTGCCCATACACCCCTCCCCCAGCCTGTCTAAACTAAACCTTCTAGGGAAACCACCTGCGCCCACAAGGACAACAAAACACCAGACCTTTTATGCAACAGGGCGCATGAGGCACACAGGAAAACCGAGTGAGACTCGCGCACTCGAGTGAATGTTGTATATCAAGTATTACCCATCGAGTGCGACTCATTATCCGCGTTACCTTTGAAGTTTAAGCAGAACGTTTTTTTTTTCTCAGGACCATGCGTCTAATTCAGAGACATTAGAGACCTTGGGGACGGCCACCATTCTGGAGGAGCACACTTCTTTGGGGGACAAATGTTACGCACACGAACGTGCAAGGAACACACAGGGACGGCATAAAAAGTGTCCGGGAAGCGTCCCACAGCAGTCGGCACACAGCATCGTAAACATGAGGAATGGTCTTTCCAAAAACCAAAAAAGACCGCAAAAAAAGCAAAAATAGAGGGGTTGGGGGAGGCACGTGGTCACGGTTGTCATTTTTTCAGGCGATTTGCTCGATGGCCGCTCACCGCACGACAACAGCAGCAGCAGCAGTGCGAGCGGCGGTCAGCCAGGACCCCTGCTGCCGCCAAATTACACGACATTATATCACGCGGCGCAAAACGTTTGGAATTTGTCATAATTCCCGGGGCTGTCCGAAGGGAGACAAGTGAGATAGAGGGTAAGGGAGGGAAGGAGGTTGAGGGAGTGGACTGGGGGGAGAGAGAGAGAGAGAGAGGGGGGGGGGGGGCTGGAGCAGCACTCAGCGGTGAGGAGAGGTTACACAGCGGAGCGGACAGCAGGGGTGGGCACTGCAAGTACCTCGGGGGGAAACGTCACGTAACTAAAAGGCAGTGTTGCCAAAAAAGTAGGCAAATTTCCCTCGAATACACCTGTGTGTGGTAGACGGCTGGCGCACTGGGCAAACTCTCCACACATGAGTCTACCAGTTGCCTAGTGGGCAGATGGAGGTACCAGCCTGCCACACAGGTGTATTCGAGAGAAATTTGCCTTCTTTTTTGGCAACACTGATAAAGGGCGGGTCCTCCTACTCTTGAATGGTGGAGCGCGCTCCAAATAATGCTATAAATGCTCGAGGTGTTCTTTTCAAAATTATGTATTATACTTTCTTTTTTTTTTGTAAAAGGTGAGGGGAGGGGGCACGCTGAAAGATCAAACGTTCGAGTGGAAGCTACCTCACCGGCAAGTGTGCGACGTTCACACACTTCGGGTTTACAGTCCAGAACAGAACCATAGTCTGGTGGCGCGGCTGCACTAGCAATTCTGGGTGGCGCGACGGGGCCAGCCGGGGCGGCCGCCCCCAACGCAATCACTTCTATATCCGGTGAGAGAGGGGGAGAGGGAGAGAGGGAGAGAGGGAGAGAGGGAGAGAGGGGGAGAGAGAGAGAGAGAGAGAGAGAGAGAGAGAGAGAGAGAGAGAGAGAGAGAGAGAGAGAGAGAGAGAGAGAGAATAGGTGGGCCCGTGGCCCAGGCCCTGGGGAGCAGGTGGCAGCCTGGCTAAGTGGTGCGGCAGTGCGCTCACCTGCTGGGCTCAGGCCTACACCACCGCCTATAACTTCGACCGCCGGGGAGCCGGGGGGGGCGAGTCGCATCTCGTGGCAGAAAACAGAAACGCGAAGCAACCACCTCACATGATCTGCTATGCCTCTAGCACTCCTCTCTCTCTCTCTCTCTCTCTCTCTCTCTCTCTCTCTCTCTCTCTCTCTCTCTATCTCTCTCTCTCATAGACAAACACATACACCCACACGACAGAGCGTCACCCGGCTCTCTGCAAATACAATGGCAATGGCAAACACGGGGCTCCCTATCTGCGTACTACACAGACAGACAGGCTGTCTTCAATATCAGGAAATCACTTCCGGAGAGGGCCAGAGAGGGAGGGCAGGGGCAACCCGACTCCTGAGCAATGGAAATTATAACCTTAAGCAAAAATTTTGGTTATCTCGGAACCCACAACTTTTACATTCCTACGGGTTTCGGCAGGCAGCAGAGCAGCGCCAGCGAGTACAGAGCAGTGTCTAAGGCTCGAGGGGGAAACAGCTCCGCATTGTATTGAACAAATTTTGTGAATTTTTATGAATTTTTGCTCGAATTCTGTTCTAGAATTATTTTTAATTTTAGTGAATAATTGAGAACTTTCCTAATTTTGTTCTCAATTTTTCTGATTTTTTTCCTGAATTTTCTCTAAATTTTTCTGAATGACGAGGTGTGCAAAAATTTCACTGTTGTTTCTCCCTATCGCCCAGGCCTCGATGCGACCGCGGGGCGGCAACAAACGTCGACAATTACAGCGACATGTATTAAAATGCCTAAACAGAACACGCGCCGCACCATCGATTCGGCCGAAACAATTGCAAAAACGAGTCAGCCGCACGGCGGGGACAGACCAGAGGGGAAAGGGGAAAGGGATAGAGATAAAAACAGGAGGGACAAAGGTACAAAACGGGGGGAGAGAGAGAGCTAAAGAGACACAGCAGAGAGACAAAAGAACGAGCCTGGTCAGGGTGGGGTGACTCTTCGGGTGTAGCAGCACGCAGGGAAAGCAGATGTGAGAGGTGGGACCGCAGCGCAGGTTGGAGAAAGGGTAGGTGGGGGGGAGGGGGGGGGGAGGGAGGGATAGCTATAGACATCATAAAGGGTGGCATAACTCGCGTGCAGGTCGGAAAACGTTAGCGCTTATTCGATGCCGACATTATTATTGTCAGAGAGGGTTTGGGCGCAGGGGGATGAGATAGATACACGGGGTGGATAGGGAAACTGGAGAATAGAGAGAGGAAGAGAGAGAGAGAGAACGAGAGGGGGGCGGGGGGGGGGTACAAAAAAGAGGAGGGCTCCCCGATATTCCGAATAACAGAATTGAGCTGCTCCATTTGGTTCAGGCGGCGGGCGGGGCGCGGGGCGCGGTACAGTTCACATCACGTCAGAGGATTGTGGTCCGACACGGGCGGGGCGGGGCGGGGCGGGGCGGGGCGGGGCGGGGCGGGGCGGGGTGAGGCGTGGCTGCCGCGGGAGGCACACAGCAGCAACGCGCACACCGCCTAGGGGTGGCACAGCCCCGCACAGCGTTAGCGCACAAGGCCGGAATAAAGCGAAGGAAGGGGTGTGGTGAGTGGGGAGGACCGGGGGGGGGGGGGGGGTACGCGACGCGTTTACATGCGGAGACCGCACGCCCCCGCCACTTACAGGACGGGGGCCCCGTCTGATGAGACGAGCGCGCCGCGCGGTAAAAATTAAATTATTGACTTTCTACCTCCCTTTTCCTCTTATCATTTTCTTGCTGCACGTCTATAAGGAAGCTGTAGGGGGGCCGGAGGGCCAGAGGGGGGGGGGGGGCACAGCACCAAAAGGGCAGCAGAGCGTGCGCGCGGGGCTCACTGGGGTGAGGGGGTGAGGGGGTGGAGCGGGGGCTGCTACACGCGGGGTAAAATACATTAGTTGTCACAGCTATGTTATGTAGATGATATGGGCCCAGCTAAAGCATTTGCTGGTGCAGCGAACATTATAATGTGCGAAGTAAAACATTAACTGTCACAAAAAATTGACAAGTTGTGTCATCAATGTATTATAGCTAGGAAGGACAGCTGATGTTTAGCTGTGTCAACTAAAATCTTAGCTAGGCCCAAATCACCGAAAATATTCCACTAATGTAATTTTTTTTCCACCGTGTATAGCCTGCGGGCACGGCAGCCCAGGCTCAGGCCCAGGCTCAGGCCCAGGGCCGGCCAGGGACCGGTATATATCACTCCATCATATCGATTGGGGGCAGCAGAGCAGCAGACTGCTCTGGCGGGAAAGCCCTATGGCTCTCCTCTCCCGACCGCCTCGCTATCAACAAGCAGGGAAATTCCCTCGGCGACTGGCGGCCACGCCACGCCGCGCCACGCCATGCCCGCCAGGCTCGAGGCAGCAGGGTCGCCCTGATTGCACACAGGTACAAGAAGGCCCCCCTCCTCACCCTACACATACCCTCCATCCCCTGCGACTGCTCACGCCCCATTTCGCATCCAGCGTGATGGAAAAGAGTCGAAAAAAAAGTAAAATCACGCGGTGGTGGGGGATAAATAATAATAATAATAATAATAATAATAATAATAATAATAATAATAATAATAATAATAATAGAATGTACTAAGCTTATTGGATCACACCCTTATTACTTCTACTACGGCTCCGCTACTACGGCTACAGCGCCGCTGCCATACTCAAAAATACAGCATTTAAAAAACATTGCAGTCTGGAATTTTCTATTAATAACTGCATTTTCAAAAAGACGACCATCAGCCGGCGGCAACGAGTCCATATACGCGTTCGGGATGTACTGGGAAATACAAAATAATAACTGGCATCTTATTCTGAGCGCGCCGGGGGAGTGGAATTGAGAGGAAAGATGGGTGTTGTATTGCGGGAGCAGGGCATTGTCTATGGAGCCGGGACTTCATTAGAGACTGGAACAGAGCGAATGCGCTGGCTAGCGAGCAAGTGCGAGAGTGAGAGAGAGAGTAACTATCAAGCATATGAACACACAGCTCGACGCGGCAGCTCACGAATCCAAACCGCGCTCAATACAAA
>JAHWGI010001284.1:287500-350076 GCA_029379305.1 Frankliniella fusca | reverse complement strand
GATGGTGCGGTGCGGGAGGGTTGCATAGTACAAAATGTGTCCGAAGTTTATCAGCCACCAGGTACGCAGTGGGATAAAATAATAGCAAGAGGGTATGATGATTAAAAAAAAATGAAATGATCGCAGGGGGATAGAATAGTCGCAGAGTGATAAGAAGATCGCAGGGGGGGGTAGAAATAAAATAATCGCAGGGGGATAAGATGAACACAGAGGAATAAAATAATCTCAGGGGACTAAATTTATCGCAGAGGGACAAGAATTGCAAAGTGGTAAGATGATCGCAGAGGGATAAGATGATCGCAGGGATAAGATAATCGCAGGGGGGGGGGGGACGCAAATGGATTAGATGGACAGATTAACTACGAGGTGTACAGAAATTTTAGAGTTGTTTTGCCTTTGGTCCTCGGTCGCCCGCTAAGCCACAACCCATCTGGCAGATGCGTGCGGTGGGATGCCTACCCCGCGGGCGGTCAGTAAGGTCCGGGATGGTGATTCGGAGGCCAGACATTGAACGCGATTATACGCAGGTTTGTAGCTTCTTTGCTGAGACATTGACACTACGCCTCCGTAAAAATTTTACCATAATTAGGGCGGCCTTACACTCCGGCGTTTTCGTCATGTCCGCCTCAGTCCGTTTAGTGTTTTTGAACAATTTTTTTGTCACTGAAGTGCCAAAGGTTCTGCGAAAATGTAAAACAGTACATGATTTCTACACTCTAAGACGAAATATCAACGAATATCGACAAACAGACATAGGCGGATACATCGAAAGTTCCTACCGTGCCACCGTTTGAATCCGATCCGGAAATGGCGGCAGAGTGTTTTGCGCTTGTCAGTTGTTGGTTGGGAGGGGCAGAAGGCAGCGCAGCACGCAGCAGTAGCAGACGCTAACTGACCTACTGTGCTGTGTTCGTGATTGTTCTTTGTATCTCCAAAACAAGTCGTTCAGAATGCCGCAGGCTCGCAAGAAAGTACCGTTTAGTGGCAAGGCGAAAAAGCAGCAACTTCTCGCAAAACGACACAAGAAGGCTGGACTATCGTCAGTCGGTACGAAACAAAGTTGTGCAATTTCAAGCTACATCTCACTTGCTCGAAGGATCCATAACCTCCTCGACTGAAATCTTATGACATTTCAGTGTTTTCTCGCTATCATTGTTGTTCCACCATAAGGTTTTCCGAGTCCTCCGACCTCTTCGCATGTCTGATTCAATATTTTATATGCCTCCTAACCATCTTCACGTTTTCTGTGATCATATTCCCCTTGGCTATAAATATTTATTTGACTCAGTCTAGTTGATATCACTGACTATGTTCTCTCAAAATTTTGCAGGATTACAGCGTGGTGGCGGGGCTGCTGATGATGAGTCTGAGGGCAGTTTACCTGGAGATCGCATTCAGAAAATCAATTCCCAGCCAAATGTCAGAGGACCCAAATCTAAACCCAACAGGTAGTTTGTTAAATATGTATAATTATTGTTACTATCTTGAATCTACATATGTCATAGCTCCCCTAATTTACTCAGTTGAGGAGAGGAGTATTTGTAAATAATCATCTGGTAATGGTTTTTGATTCTTTGAATGCCAGGTATGCGCTTCAGTTTCATCGGGAGACAGAGGCAGAAATCAGAGAGCGAAGGGAAGCTGTAAGGAAAACATTTGTGCCAGTGGAAGAGAAAGATCTTGAAATTGACGTCAATACATACTTTACTCCAGACTTGGATTTTCCAACTCGGCCAACATGGAATTACGGTATGACTCCAGCCCAGTTGGATGCAAGAGAACATCGTTATTTTACAGTGAGTTTGCATTCTTTTTAAAAATATAGTGCAGATCAATTGTCACCTTTTACTTCATCTAACACAAATTGTTGCCTCTCCTATTTTTCTTAGGAATATGTTACAGAACTTGAAAAGAAATTTGAATGGAAGGATCTAAGTTACTTTGAGTTGAATTTGGAAACTTGGAGACAATTGTGGAGAGTTCTGGAAATGTCTGACATTATTTTAATCATTGTAGACATTCGTTTCCCAGTAAGTATTTATAATCATTTGGTGTGCCAGTATACCTCTTCATCAGAAATTTACTCATTAATGCCTTTGTGTTCTAGGCATGGATGTTTCCTCCTTCACTGTACACTTATGTTACAGAAAAATTAAAGAAGGACATGATATTAGTTTTAAATAAAGTTGATCTTGCTCCAGCCCCATTGGTATTAGCATGGAAGCACTATTTCCAGGAAAAATACCCAGAGTTGCATGTTCTCATGTTTACATCATATCCAGATTACAACCTCCGCTTGAATCTTGATAATCCTAAAAAAGAAGGAGGTACAGCTTAACTCTTAATAAAGTACTACATCATTTTTTTGCTCTGAATTTCAATTTATCTTGATGATGTCATTCTGAATTTCGGCAGGCTTGCAAGTTAGAAGGCGCAGAGGTAAAATGCGTATGGCAGCTGAAGGAGCCCAAAAGTTATTAGAGGCCTGCAAAACTATTGTCAAAGATCAAGGTAAATTTCCTACTCCCATTTCATTGCAGGTATATTTTCCTGTTTAAAACCTTTCTTCACTTATATTTTGTGTACTGTTCCAGTTGACCTAACTTCTTGGCAAAACAAAATTGCTGAAGAAATGGAAATAGAGTTTGAAAATGATGATTTGGAAGCTGAAGAAACCATAAGTGTAAGTTGCCTTTTGTTGGACGATCCCTATGTTTCCATAATTAAATTATATATTTTTCACAACTTTTGTTTCTTTTTCACAGCTTAAAAAGACAGATACTAGCTATGTAGAACATGTGAAGTACAAAGATGGCACTCTCACCATTGGTTGTGTTGGACAGCCTAATGTTGGGAAATCGTCTTTAATGAATGCTATCATGGGGAAAAAGGTAAAATTCTTGATATGTGTCTGCATCAAGTGGACATGAATCTCCTTTCAAAGTGTGATTGTGATTGCTTACTACAGAGCATTCTCTGTTCTACAGGTAGTTAGTGTTTCTAGAACTCCAGGTCACACAAAATACTTCCAGACTATCTGGTTAACAAAGACAGTGAGGTTGTGCGACTGTCCAGGTTTAGTTTTCCCTTCCAAAGTTCAAAAAGTCCAGCAGGTAACAGTCACTTTTAGAAAATCTAAAAAGAGTTTTCTTATGTTCTTAAATAAATATATAACTTTTGTAAATTATTATTGCTCCTTAGATATTGATGGGAAGCTTCCCGATTGCTCAAGTTCGTGAACCATTCTCCACAGTGCAATTTATTGCAGAGCGAATGGACTTAGTAAAACTCCTGAAATTGCAGCATCCTGAGGGTGATGATGAATGGTCAGCCATGGACATTTGTGATGGTAAATTAGACTTTTTAAAATGATGACACCCTGTCTTTTGAATATTTTTAGTAAGGTGTTTTCATTTTCTTTCTTTTAGGCTGGGCTAAAAAACGAGGCTTTTTAACTGCCAAAGCTGCTCGGCTTGACTCTTATCGAGCTGCTAACCACTTATTGAGGATGTCACTGGAGGGGAAAATATGCATGTGTCTGTATCCACCCGGATACACATCAAAGAAAGGTAGGAATCTGAATTTGTGATCTTTATTATTGTGTGACGTCACAATGTGATGGATTATATCACAAATCTTTAAAGCACTCCTTACTAATATCATATTGTGTGAATTTTGTATCTTTCTTAGAATTCTGGGCCACTCATCCTGAGGTGGAAATAGTTCGGTGGATTCAAGCAAGGCACACTGATCACTGCTCAGCTCAGCCTGTCCATATAGATCTGTCTTCAGATGACGAGGAAGATTTTTCTGCAAGTCAAGCTGAAGCTGGCAGGGGTAATGACGATGAAGAGGAGGGTGATGATGCTGATGATAGCAGCAATGGTGGTAGCATGGATGAGGATGATGGTGACGATGACGATGATGATGCGTCTCCAGTGGGAGCTGCAAACAAATTTGCAGCCCTAGGGGTAGATGATGACTGAATTTTAACTGATTTATAATTGCAATAATACATGTTCTTCTCTCAAGTTCTTAATCTGTTTTATGGAATTTTGTTCTCATTTTGAAATTATATCACTAAATGAATAGCCCAGCCTATGCTCTACTTCAAAAATTTCCTCAATTTAAGAATGTAACTACCATTAGAAAAAGAGGAAAAAAACAAAAACTGTTAGGTTACAAGCACATAATTCACTTAATGCTGCTGTTTGTACTTGTCCTAACCAGTCTATTTTTGCTATGCATTTTCACTTGCAGAAAGTATTCAACCATTAGAAATGAAAAGTAAAAAAAAATTGTTGAAGTTACTGTCTCTTTATTCTGCAATTGTCTGTAGTAGAGTTTTTCCCCCCTCTTTTTGTTCTCTTGTGATAACTATCTAAGACCTGATGTTACTCAACAGTATGAATTTTTTCGTATTTTTGTGTAGCTATAGACACTTTTGGACTGACTGCATGCTCATGCGTATATATTTGGTCGGATTTCCCTTCTTCGTTGTCTAAGGTGATTTGTAATTCCATAGTATCTTTTGACTGATTATATTATACTCAGTGATAAAGGTGATATTAGAAGGTGTTATTGATGCCAGCATATGACTGTTCTCCCTTGTATTTTGCATCAGTTTATTGTGCTTTTGCTTTTGCATTTTATTAGGAGTCTCTGCAACACACATGTGCTCAAAGTCAACTTAAAAGCTTGGCCATAGAATACAGTTTATGCTGATACCTATGTTTATTTCACATCACTTGCTCTAAAGGCTTTGTGTTTATGATCTGTAGTGCCTTATGTAATATGGTCATCTGAATTAATTCCAGAATGTGATAGTGTCTCACAATCAGATCACAAGCTTGTGATGATACTGGACTTATACCAAAAAGCATTTACTAATTTTATTTATTCTTGTTGAATTTAACCTCTGTATGTTGTTATGTTTATATTTGCAAGCAGAACTTTCCTTAAAAATACATTAAATGCCTTGGACAATTCATCCTTGTCTTTTTTCCTTTTTAAAATTAGAAAATGGTGTGCGAGGCAGGAACACTGTGATACAATCAGTGAACAGCTCTGAACGGTTGTTAAAAATTGTCAAGTCAATTTTATTGTTTTATTCAATTTTCTGTCTTTATACTGACTGCGCTGTAGGGCTGGCGGTGGGCTCCGGACGGGCGAATGGAGACGAGGGATTCGTCTCGAAGTAGAAGTTGCCCTGGGTGCTGAAACCCACAACGCAGAGGGGGTGGTGTTAGCATGCAGGCCAAACACCTCTGCTGCATGGGAGCATCGCGGTGTGGAGGCGAGACCCGACGCGACACGCACCAGCCCTCCTCCGTGCAGTGGTCCGCGTCGTCTCCCAGGTGCGCGCCGACCACCCGGCCGCACCTCCCCGCCCGGTACTCCTCCATGGACCCGCACGGGTAGGCCGGGAAGCGCGCGCTCTCCTTGAGGGCCTCGGCGTAGTAGTAGTAGGCGCGGCGGTGGCTGCACACGGCTGCGGCCCGGTCGACAAAAAGATTTTCTTTACCCAGAAATCACCAGCTCTGATATATGTGTTTTAAAAAAAATTAGTAGACAACAAAATTTAGAAAAGTTGCGTAAAAAGGTCAAGAAAAATTCGGGTAAAATCTAGAAAATTACCGAAAATGCTTAAAAAATTCAAACAGACAAAAAAAAAGTAACGCTTACAGATGAAGTCGAACACGCAGCCGGGCTGGGGCCACTCGCCGCCGTTGGGGTAGAAGTCACGGTGGCCCAGCGACTGCGAGAAGCCCAGGTAGCCGCCCGACGAGTGCACCACCTCCACCACGTCGGCATCCGTCTTGTCCAGGCGCTGGGTCGGCCCCAGCCCCTCGAACAGCACGCGGGCTGGGTCCAGCCCTGGCGAGGCGAGGCCAGGGTTCGAATCACGGTGGCAGCCGGTATTCATTTTTTTTTTTCATTAAAAGTTTTTTTTTTTTTTAAACCCATGTGCGCACGTGTAGATGTGTGAATTTCCATGCATGATTTTTTTGTTTGTTTCCGTTTTCGACATGTAAATTTGAAGTTAAATTTTTGAATGGAAATGCACACAACTATGTACAAGTCTGCGACAGTCACACACCTGCACGTGAGCAACAGTCACACATCTCTACTCCAGGAATGTGACCGTCACACACCTGCAAGCGCGCGACACATTCACACACCTACACGTGTGCTACAGTCACACACCCGTGATGCGGTGCAGGCGGCCGGAGCGCAGGTTCTTGCCCGCGTGGCCCGCGACGTGCGCGCCCAGGCTGAAGCCCACGACGTGCGTCCTGGCCGCGCTCAGGCCCTGGCGCTCCGCCATGTGGTCGAGCAGGCCGGCGACGTGCACGCCCACGGCCTCGGTGGCCTGCGCCGCCGTCTGGTACCAGGGCGTGGCCGCGTGCCGCCCCCAGTCCACCGCCAGCACGTTCACGTCGGCGCGCTCCAGGAAGGCTGCGGCGAGGGAGGAGGGAGGGAGGGAGGGGTCACTCAAACAAAATGTGTACAATGATTTTATTTTAACTTTTGAATTATTATTTTCTTCTTGGGATTTTTCAAAGAAAAGTTGTCTTTTTTTTTTTTGATGAAGTTTGATCTGTTACCCCTTTCTCTGATTTTTTCTACTTCATTTTGGTTTCTCGTTAATTTTTTCTCGATTTGCCGGATTTTTCTGTATCCTTTCTTATTTATTTCATTCTGTATTTTTTAAATTTTTTAATTGATTTTTTGGGGGCCGTACAATGATTTTTCGAAGTGACCCTCCCCTCGGTCTGTGGTGGGGCCTGGCCTGGACCACGGGTTAAATCGAAAATCAAGTGAGGAGTACATATGACATGAATTTTTCTTAACTTTCCTTTGAGTTTGCCATAGTTAACTAAAATTGGTAGATTGTGTGTAATTGTTCTTCTTCATTTAAAAAAAAATGTTTTTTTTTATTATTATTTTTTAAGTGGAACTTATCGTCGTATAATTACGTGAAGTAAGACTTCGAATGGAAATTCATCCAACTTTACTGCCGTGAGAGCTGTAACCTACCCTCATGGCTTTTCAGTGCGCTACGCCGCCGTTCTATTCATACTGCAACTTTCTACCGGGCTGACTTCCACTTTCCGCTTCCGGTCACCTGCCATGTTCATGTTTGTTGTTATACCGTCCGTTTACCCCGTTAACCTCCTGTCTATTCAACAAATTTTTCTCGGTTCTCTCGTCGCGCTAAGTGATTAGAAGTGACTTTCGCTTTGAAAATTCGTGGTTTCATAATTGTTAGACTGTTTAGGAGACAGTGGATCCTTTGTCGATCAGTGTTAGAGAGGTGAGAGCGTCGCCCGCGTCGCCCGGCTCGCTCGGATGACAGATTTTAGGTTGTGTTTGTTGTAGTGTCATGGCTGACGGGAGTTTACTTCAGGACGTCGGTATACTACGAAGGAAACATGAAGGTAAGTCCGTCAAGTCAACGAGAAAGGCTCTAGTTGAGTGCTGCTGAAATTGAAGTAAGGATGGTACTTTAAAGTAATATATCTTAAGGTCAAAACTTCTGAGTTTTTTCCTTGTTTTGAACATTAATAACTTTCTCAAATGATACTTAACATTTTTTTAATGCCTCAGACGGAGTTTTGAATACTCATGTTTGATTTAAATGATTTTTTAATATATTTTTTATGCATGATGTAGGCCTAAGGTTCCGGTATTCAATTTGCCATCATCGAAATTTTTTGTTAATAATACTTCTTTTAATATCAGAATACTATCAATGCATTACGTTGTATTACAATAATGTGCCAACCTTACCGTAACTTTTGTGAGGGTATTTTTTTTTTCCTCCTGCTGGTATTTTAAAAACTTTACCGTGAACACCCCTTGAACTCCCTGGGGTAACAACAGACTCACCGTCCTTGAGCAGGGGGATCATGTAGGACTCCTGGAGGTTGTATCGGGAACACCCCTTGAACTCCCTGGGGTAACAACAGACTCACCGTCCTTTAGCAGGGGGATCATGTAGGACTCCTGGAGGTTGTATCGCGAACACCCCTTGAACTCCCTGGGGTAACAACAAACTCACCGTCCTTGAGCAGGGGGATCATGTAGGACTCCTGGAGGTTGTCCCCAAAGCCGTGGATGAGCACAGCCGTCGGCCGGCTCGCCTGGAACGTGTCAAAGGTGGGCAGGCAGGTCTTGTTCATGGCCCTCCTCTCCGCCCTGTCTGGATTTTCTCTGGAAAGCCAAAGCCCTTTCGTTCACTTAGTGTTTCCTTTTTTTATTCTTTGTGTGCTTTATGAGGAGAGCTATATTCAATGAAGTATCGTCAAAGTCGGCGCGAAGCTAAGTCGGTGAAGAAGCGAGCGAGTCAGGAGTGAGGATATGAGGAGTGGGGCAAACACTCGCTGCCTGCTCTGTCCTATCCTCTCGGCTGACTCCTGACTCGCCGACTTTGCTCTTGCTCCGCCGTCGTCGCCGACTTTGCAAATCGTGAATTGAACAAAAGCTGGGCCTGCACCTTGTGTACATGAGGAAGGTGACGTCGTCCAGCGTGGGGAGCTCCTTGGGCTGCGCGCCGCTCAGGACGGCCACCTGGGCCTCGCCGCGCCCGTCCGGCATGAGCATCCAGCGGACGGGCTCCTCGCCGCGGCCCTCGCCCGACACCTCGGCGCCGTCCGGCAGGTTGAGCTTGGGCGCGGAGCGCACCTCGGGGCACACGGGGGCTGTCGGTCACACACCGCGCCGGTCAGCATCATGTCAGCACAAATAATGTCGCGGTCAGGCCATGATGGTCGGGCTGTCGTACGCGAGGGAGTGATCGCTCATGCAAAATCTCTACAATGAATTTTCAGACTTTTGATTTTTTTATATTTTTATTTAATTTTTTAAAATTCATTTTCTTATGATTTTTCTAGGAAAATTTCTGTCACTTATTCATAAATTTTGATCTTTCACCCCCATTTCTGAATTTTTCCAATTTTTGTTCCTTTTTTTTCGGAATTTTCTGTATCCTTCGTTTTCATTTTTTTTAAATTTTTGCTAAAACAATTCTAAATGATTTTTTTTTTTTGTGGACCGTACAATGATTTTTCGAAGTTATCCCCCCTCCCCCTATCCTCGGCCGTACAGTCAGCACTGTCACGGTCAGGGGGAAGGTCGGGGTCGGGGTGCGCTCTCAGCTCGCAGTCAGTGTGCGGTCAACCAGCACGCAATGAAATGGTCGCAGGGTGGGGCCAGCACAATGTCACGGTCAGACCATACGGTCTAGACAATGTGGTGTGCTGTCAGAATGCGGCCCGCACGTGAACGGTCAGGCATAATGCTCATAGTGCTCCAGGATGCGCGTTGACTCACCGTAGAGCGCCTCGGCGTACAGCTGCTGCGCCACGGCCTCGGACACGGCCGCCTCCTCGGCGGGGGCGGCGGAGGCGAGCGCGGCCGCCGTCGCCAGGAGCAGAGGCAGCACGGCGGTGACCCCGTGCCGACGGCAGCCCATGTCTCCGGGTGCTCCGGTGCAGCTCTGGCGCCCGCCCCGGGGCTGCGGCCGTACTTATGGCCTCCGGCCGCGGCCACCACCTCCTCGTCGGACACGTCCGCGCGGACGTGACCGCCGCCCTCTCGGCAGGCGGGGTATAGGGCAGGGCGGCGGGCCGATAAGACGCGGCCAGGACACTATGTGCTCAGGATGCGCGTGCTGCACTGCGTCCTGTCCACTATCCAGGACGCAGGACCCTCGCGGGGTCTATCTTATCGTGCGCGGCTGCGCGGCACGGCGAGGCGGAGCGGAGCGGGGCGGGGTCGGCGACGTGCGGGTTGAGCACTGGACACAGTGCATGCATGCGCGCGCGTGTGCCTGCTTCGCCGACAAGTGTAAATTCTGCCAAGCAGAAAGTTTCCGCCTTTTTGTTTGTTTATTTATTATTTCTGTTGTTTGTTTTTAAATTTCTTTTTCCTGAGACTTCTCAAGTGGGCGTGGTTGTGCTGGTCGGGCGGGTAGATGTAGCTCCTCGTAGACGTGCGTGGCGGGGGTGGGGCATATAGCGCCGGGCAGGCCAGGCCGGCAGTGCAGCACGGGTGTTCGGCGGGTCTGCCAACCAGAGCACGCCGCAGGCGCTGGCCCCTGGGCGAGGCCCGACCCCGCCTCCTCCTCCTTTCCTCCTCCTCCTCCTCTTCCTCCTCCTCTTCCTCTTCCTCCTCCTCTTCCTCCTCCTCCTCCTCCACTACTCCTCCTCTTCCTCTTCCTCCTCCTCCGTCTCCTCCTCCTCCGCCTCCTCCTCCTCCGCCTCCTCCTCCTCCTCCTCCTCCTCCTCCTCCTCTTCCTCCTCCTCCTCCTCCTCCTCCTCCTCCTCCTCCTCCTCCTCCTCCTCCTCCTCCTCCTCCTCCTCCTCCACTACTCCTCCTCTTCCTCCTCCTCCTCTTCCTCCTCCTCCTCCACCACCACCACCACTACCTCCACCACCTCCACCTCCTCCTCCACCTCCTCTTCCTCCCATCGGTGGCCCCCGTGATTCAGTTTGAATGCGCCATAAAACGTTTCCTGGATTATCCTCCCGGTTTTATTCTCTCCCAAGCTGATTGATCATTGTGCGGCGGGCCGCCCCGGGGCGTGGTGGGGCGTGGGGCGGGGCGAGGCGGGGCGGAGCGAGGCGGGGCGAGACTGAGGGCTATGGGACTGCGACGCAGCGATTGGCATGGCCACTGCTGTCCCGTGTTCGCCCGTCCTTCACAACATTTTATTTTTTGGGATGACGATATTCTTTTCAGTACACTGTAAAAAAATGTTCCATGTATACATGGAAGAAAAATTGACTTTCCGATTTTCTTAAAACTCCACCTAGTCAAAACACTATTCAGGAACCAGTGCAATTTCGTGTGATAGTTTCTTGCGCAACGGCTTGGCTTCGCCGCGTCGTGCAACCGGACGGCTCCTCGTCGATATGCGGTATCACTTATTATTTATGCATTCTGCCCGCGGGACGATCCAGAGCTGAGTCCCCCCCCCCGCCCCCCGCATAACGCAAAGTCTATATCACGATTGAGCGCCTCGCATCGGGTGACACCGGTTTAATTTCGCTGTAGTATTGAATTCCTCTACGTCTTGTTGGCTTACTAACCGCGCGGCGCGGCGGCGCCACTGACTGGAATAATAATTCAGGAATGACAAAGTAGCGTGATGTTTCCTAAGAATATCTTATAGACCTGGTAGCAGGCTATCACTAGCGCGGAGACCCACGAGCACGTATGAAGGTGACTGAAGTGTTGGCTGGCACGGAAGTTCACGTACCGCGGGTGTTTCAGAAAAGACGGAGGTGCGTGCGGGTGCGGGTTTGCCCGAGGGGGGAGTCACTTCGAAAAATCATTGTGCGGCCCCCAAAAAATCACTTTAAAAAGAAAAAATAAAATCAAGAGAAAAAGAGGCAGAAAATTCGGCAAATCGAAAAAAAACAACAATAAACCGAAATGAAGTAGAAACAAATTGAGAAATTGGGCTAAAAGATTAAAATTAAAAAAAAATGCATGTTTTCTTTGAAAAGTCAAAAGAAAAAATCAAAAAAATCATTGCACACATTTTGTATGAGTGATCCCCCCTCGGGTTTGCCTACTTGCCCTGCCCGTAAGGCGTCACAGCCCCTTGGATATAGGCAAACCCGCCCGAACCTGCGTCTTCTCTGAAACACTTGGTCCCTACAAGTGCGTGACGTTCATCGCACACTTGGCCACGTGGTGCATGTGTTGTTGACTTTTCGGAGGGTGCGGGGCAGGGAGGGCTATAGCGCCGGCCGGTACTGCTGTGCCTTGCCGGGCAGAAGCAGAAGAGGGGGTTCAATATTATGAAGAATGTCGGTGTTTTTGTTTGCTGGCCCACGGGCTGGGGCGTTCCATGAGGCGGGCGGGGCGGGGTGGGGCGGGGGCAGTGCAGTGCTGCTAGGGCGCCCCGTCCCCTTTTTCTTTCTGCTGCCGCGGTACACACTTCCGAAAAGATTGATCGGGAAGGACTTACAACTTAAAAGAAGAAGGAGAAGAAAGGGGAAAAAAAAATCATCGACCGTAAAAATCCAGCGACACGGCGAGGTCCCGCGCGCTCGGCCACGCACCTGCCCGACATACCGCCCTCCTCTAGGATGAGTAATCACATTTCGGCCGCGAGTCGCCCTGCGACTGTCTGACATAGCGCCGATGTTCGTCTGTGAGTCGAAGTCGCGGAAAATGCGTTGCGTGGCCGCGCATTGTAAAATGAAATAAAATTGCATCTTTTTATGCATTATTATTATTATTATTATTATTATTATTATTATTATTATTATTATTATTATTATTATTAATTATCATTAATGGTGATTTTTTAAACCCGCCCTGGTGTATCTTTTGCATAGAGACTACGTCGGCCGGAAATGGGAAGGGTATATCGCCTAATCCTTCGGGTTACAGTAGTAGTTAGTTGGCGTCGTCGTTTCAAAAATAAACCAGAATGGATACCCTCTCCTTTGCTTGTCTTCTCCATTCTCTCCGCACCGTGGCCGCCTCGTTACGTCTCTCTCTCTCTCTCTCTCTCTCTCTCTCTCTCTCTCTCTCTCTCTCTCTCTCTCTCTCTCTCTCTCTCTCTCTCTCTCTCTCTCTCTCTCTCCTCCCTCTCTCTCCCCTCTCCCACAAGTTCCCCCGTGTCATCCCTTGAGGACATGAGCTGCTTCCGCTTCCTGGGCCTAAATATAGTGTCACGTTACCCTCCTCTCCCCGCCACACCGCCCGCGACACGGAGCGGCCACTGCGAAGCACCTGACGAAGGTCAAGGTGAGGACGGGTGTAAGTTTTCAAGGGCTTATCTCCATACTTATCTGCTGCAGGTGCGGTGTTCTTTACCTAGAGTAGTGTAGGGTTTTTAAAAAAGTTGCAGCATGTATACGTTTCCATTCCTAAATGTTCGTGAAAAGCCGAGACCGAGGGGGCAGTCAACTCTGAATTATGGTGCACAAATGTCGTGAATTTTTCTGAACTTTCTTGAATTTTTATTGATATTTTTTTGCACTTTGGTTTGAAATTTCTCGAACTTCTTTGATATTTTGGATTTCTTTTTTTCTAAACATTTGTTAGTTTTTCTTTTTTTCTTCTGAATGCTCAGAAGATTTTTGAATTACGAGGAGGACAATATAAATTTGAGTGTTTTTCGCGGCTTCGCCTAGACGCTTGCCACTGCTATTACTGCATTGGAATATGTACCTATGGAAGTTCACCTAAGTACATCAGAGTGCGCGATCCTTGGGGGAAAAGAACTATGAAATTTTTGTACGCTTCGTCATTCAGAAGATTCTAAACAACTCCACCCCCCACCCCCTCCAAAAAAATCATAAAAATTTAGACGAATTTAGTAAAATTGAAGCAAAAACTACACAAGTTTACACAAAAATTCTAGAAAATTCGCGACGTTTGTTCATTTAAATTTGGAGTTGTTCCCCCCTCGGTGCGAGCGTTCCGACTACCAAGTGGTGTGCACCTGCCTTTTAACTGCCGATCCTAATGTCTCGGGGCGTGGTGCGTTTGACAACGCCGCCGCCACCGCCGGCGCGGCTGGCCGGAGCTGGCCGGGGCGGGGGAGGCCGACCCCGGGCCGGGGTGTGGCCGGCCTGGCTGCGGCGGGGCCGGCGGGGTGGGGCCGGCCGGCCGGCGAGGGATGGTGCGGTATCGAGCCGCGCCCGAGCCGGGGTAGGGTAGGGAAGGGCTTGGGGCGGGGTGGCATCAGCTGAGCGCGCGGGGAGGGCGCGGCGCGTGGCGCGCGCATGCGCAGGGCGCGGGGGTGGGCCGTCGTGATGGCCGGGCCGGGCCGAGCCCAGCAGCACGTGGGGCGGGGCGGGGCGGGGCGGGGCAGGGCGGGGCGGCAGCGGCAGTGTGGGTAGAGGCTCGCAGCCGTACGCAGCCTCCCATCTCTCCGTCCCTCTGCCGTCTCCGCGCCACCCGGAGCCGCGCCCGGAGCCGCCGGAGCCGCGGTACCTCCCGGAGCCGAGCCTCCTACATAGGCCTTTTGCAGCGACGCCGCCGCCGGCGTCCTTCCTCCCTGTCCTCCGCGGCGGCTCATCGCCGACGTGCTCATCGCGGTCCCGGAGACAGACCCCGCCGCCGAGGACGCTAACCCGCGCGCGTGCCCGCGTGCAAGTGTGTGTGTGTGTGTGTGTGCGTGCACATGGTGGTCCGCGCCGTACCGGCTAGCAGGAGCAGCAGGCGCTAGCCGGGCCCGGGCCGGGCGCGCGGCGCGGGGCGTGGCGGGCCCGCGCGCTGTACCCCCACCCCCCTCCCTGCCCCCAGGGGGCCCCCCTGCCCCCTGCCCCCCCGCGCGGCGCCACCTCCACCGCGCCACGGGGCCCCGGCCAGGCTAGCGGCAGCAGCAGCAGCAGCGCGGGCGGCTCAGTCGCATGGGCACTGCGGCCGGGCGCAGAGCACAACACAAGACAAGGCGCACGGGGCCGAGCCGAGCCGAGCAGCGAGCAGCCGAGCCGAGCCGAGCCGAGCAGAGCGGAGCAGCGGCTGGGGTCGCCTCGACCAGCCCAGCCCCGGGCAGCGCGCCCCGCGCAGGGGCTTTGCCGGCATGACGACGGTGACGCCCTCAGCCGCCGGTCCAGGATAGCACGAGCCTTCACCATCACCTCCACCACCCCGTGAGGGCCCCCTTACACCGGGCCAACAGTGTTGTTGTTGTTGTTGCCGGCTTCGTGGATTGAACGCCGGTACCAAGACCGTGTGGTGTGTGTTTGCGCGCGCGTGTGTGTGTGTGTGTTAAGTGGGTCGACAGCAAGTGTCAAAAGAAATATTAAGTCGAAAAGAGAGAAAGAAAAGGGTAGTGTTAACCAAATGTGATAAGAAATAGTCAAATCTTTTATTTTAAAAAAGTCCATAGGAGTTAAGTGACGACCGGAAGCCGAAAAGTGATATATTAAGCGAGTCGTCGTTTGAGTGATGTTGCTGTGATTTTTTTTAAAAAAATTTCCCTTCGATATTCGCCATGTTGTCGTACATGATTCCCCCGTCCGACGACGCGGCCGGCAAGTCCGGCAACGGCGGCCCGCACCCCGCCCCCGGCGCCGGCGCCGCCCCCGGCGGCGGCCGCCAGCAGCCCCTGGTCCACAAGGTCCGGGGCCGCGTGCAGGTCCAGCAGCGGCCGGCGGTCGAGCCGCCCCCGCCGCCCCCGGCCGCCACCAACGGCCACCCCCACCACGCCCGCGAGGCGCCGCCCGTCAACGGCCAGCACCACAGCGCCGCCACCACGGTCGTCGTCAACGACGGCGGCCACACCACCACGACGACGACCTTCAGCAGCACCAGCAACATCAACGGCACGGTGCACACCACCAAGAAGATCATCAAGACGTACCGGGACCAGCCGGTGCTGCCGGCCGGCGGGCCCGGCGCCGCCGCCCCCGCCGTCTCGTACGGCGGCATGTCGACGGAGAGCTCGGCCAGCAGCCTCAGCACCGCCGCCTCGGAGCAGGGCGACAACAAGCCCAAGCCCAAGCTGCTCGCCAACGGCACCAAGAACCCGGGACTAAAGAGGTGAGTCTGCAGGGCGCTGCTGCGCGCAGGGGCGCAGGGCAGGGGCGGAAATGTATGGGCAATATAAGTAGCTCAGGCCGAGGGGGAAATAACTGCGGACTTTGGTGCACACCACTAATTCAACAAATTCAGTCTAATTCAAAAAATTGCAAGCCGATTCAACCTTATTCAAATCTAAATTCAATTCAAGCCAATTTAAGCAAATCCAAACGAAATTCATGCCAATTCAAGCCAATTCAAACCCAATTCAAGCTAATTTACACTCTAATTCAGTCCAATTCCTGGGCAATTCAAGCCAACTCATAAGCAATTCAAGCCAATTCCCAGCCAATTCAAGCCAATTAACAACCAATTCAAGCCAATTCACATCCAATTCACGAAATTTTTACACCAAATTCAGCGGTTATTTCCCCCTCGGCTCAAGCACAGCGGAGTAGCGCGGGCTGCGTCTCTTTACGCCTGCCTATTGGGCAAGAAGATGAGTGAACCCGTGCTCAGATACACGCCAAAAAAAAAAAAAAAATTAATCGCGTCTGAGCAAAAAATCTAGCAGGTGTACTAATGTGTTTAGCCTTATTGGCGCAGCTAATTTTTAAGCCGCCGTATACTTATTTTCTAGCTACTCATCTATTTATTTTTCTGCTGTTTTAAGTTTTTAGCCGCAGTACCAATTTTTCACATCTTATTCCAGCCGAGTGGTCTGTTTTTTCGTGTACTGCAAAGCTGGAGAGAGACAGCAGAGCAGCTCGCTCTATATATTCCGATGTGTTCGCGCCACTTCTTGCTTGCTGCTTTTCTGTCAACACTGGCTATGCTCATACCTCCCGCGCGCCGTTGCCGGGTGTGCATGATGTACTGTGTGATTGAATACGGGAGCGTGACCACATAATGGTCGTCATGTAGCACTCAATGTGTTAACAAGTTGGACGATGTATTGTCGACGGCGGCGTTGGCCACCAGGGGGGTACTGGCGAAGGATCCTTCACTCAATAAAATCAGAGTGTACACCCTAGAACAAAATCACTAATAAATCAGAGAAAAAAATCAGGAAAAGTCAAGAAGAAAAAATCTAAGATCAGAAAAATATGGAATGAAAATTACGAAAAATTAGAAATATCAGAAAAATTGGTGTACGGCGCTTACTGAATTTAGAGTGAAGTGTTGGTGCGGGCAGCAGCTGCTGCCTGCCGTCGCCATGCCGCATCCTCGTGCCGCACAGCAGCACCCTGCATCGGGGCGGGGCGGGGCGGGGCGGGGCGGGGCGGGGCGGGGCGGCAGGCGGCAGCAGGGAGCACTGCCACGCCGACGAAGTGCCGGGCCGAGCCGGCGGCGTGGTGTCAGTCTATTCTCGACGCGACGCGACTCGACGCGGCCACTGCCAGGCAGATCGTTGGGGACGCCCGGGGCGGGGCGGGGCGGGGCGGGGCGGGGCGGGGCGGGGCGGGGCGTGGCGGGGCAAGCAGACGACGCGATGTGTTTGGCACTGCGGCGGAGGGGAAGGGAGCGAACCCTCCCTCTCTCCCTCCCTCCCCACGTCCATCCATCCATCTCCCACAGCAATACACTTATCGGATCAGAAGTCGTACTGCTACTCGACTCGCAGTCGCAGTGCCGCGTGCAGTAGCAGCGGTACAGCCAGAACAGCCCGCCCCGCTGCAGAGCCGAGCTGAGCTGTGCAGTGATTACTCTCGAAAGTAACCAACTGACTGATGTCTCGTTTGTGGCGGCGAGCGCGCGGAATGCCGCGGCTGTCTGTTCGACTCTCACTTTACGGACACAGCCTCCTCCTCCGCCGCTGCCGCTCATTCACTCTTCACTCTTTTTTATACTCCTCCTTTATCCTTTCTCCACCTCCTTCATCCCCTCTTCCTTCTCCTCCTCCTCTTCATCCTCCTGTTCTTCATCCTTTTCTTCTCCCTCCTCCTCCTGCCTCTCTTCCTCTTCCTCCTCTTCTATTCCTCCTCCTTCCCCTCTTCCCTCTCTTCATCCTCCTCTTCCTCCTCCTCCTCTTCCTCCTCCTCCTCCTCCTCCCCCTCTTCCTTCTCTTCATCCTCCTCCTCGTCCTCCTCCTGCCTCTCTTCATCCTCCTCGTCCTCCTCCTCGTCCTCCTCCTCCTGCCTCTCTTCTTCCTCCTCCTTCTCTTCTTTCTCCTCTTCTTTCTTTTTCTTCCCGTTTGCCGGCAGTAGACGTGCTTCTTCACGGCCTCCATGGGGTATTTAAGATTTCCGGTGACGCAGTGTTGTCCGGCCGCAGCTGCCCAACCTGAAGCAGCTGCAGCTGTATGCCTGTCAGTTAGACAAAAGCTTTATCCCCTCGCTCTCTTTCTCCTCTCTCCCTCTTTCTCTTTTACCATCTCCTTTCGCTCATGCTAGGCTGGAGCCGCGTCGAACACACACTCTGGTCCGTCGTGGTCCGCGAACGGGTACTGTCTCGTGTTTGCACCGGTCTCCGCCCCGCCCCGCCCCGCCCGCCCCGCTCAGAGTTGTGGGTGTGTAGATCGGCACCGTGCCTGGGCTCTGGGCGGTAATGACAGGTCCCGGTCTATTCTTACCCGGGCCAGGGGAGGGGTGGGGGGTGGGGGGGGCTGAGGTGAGGGGCGCGGGCACGCAGCAGTGGGGCAGGTCAGCTCGCCGGCTGAGCCGGTCTCTCCCTCCTTTGCCTCGTTCCCACTCTCTCTCTCTCATCCCTCTTCTTCTCTCCTTCTATGCCTCTTTCTCCTTTTGCCTCTCTCTCTCTCTCTCTCTCTCTCTCTCTCTCTCTCTCTCTCTCTCTCTCTCTCTCTCTCTCTCTCTCTCTCTCTCTCTCCCTCTCCCCACTTGTCGCGACATTTCGCACGATATGACACCGCGTCGTCGGCGTGGTGCGCGTCTATTTCCATCATACACGTGCATAAGGCACGACGCGTTTACCACGATTGCCCGTTAGCGCACGTGCCCCCCCCCCCCCTCCCCCCTTCCATCCTTTTCGTGCGTGCGCTGCAGACGGCGACAGCGCGACCCCGTTCAAACTGGGCGCGCGCCGCCGCCCCGCCCCGCCCCGCGGGCCGTTCCGGCCCCGGTCCTGTCACACCGCGTGCGCCTTGTACGGCGGGACTTCCTTTTTCCCTCCGACAGACAGACAGACTGACTGACTGACTGGTAAACGGACAAACAGACAGACAGGTGCGTGGTCGGCTATGATAAATGCAGGTGCACTTGTCCCGCTGGTCGCATTGTAGCAATCATAGCTCTAACGGGTCATATGACCATCGTAAACAATCAGAGTTGTGTCCGGTGTTAGCCTCTCAACGAAATAATCTCGGAAATTAATGTATTGCGAGAGAACGTTGGGGAATCACTTCGAAAAATCATTGTACCGCCTCAATATCCATAAAACTGAAAATAAGTGACAAAAATGACAGAAATCTTTACTAATTTTCTTGCAAAATCAAATCATAAAATAAAAAGTAGAAAAATATTATTAAAAACTGTATTAGACTCATTTTGAATGAGTGCTCCCGCCCCCTGAACGTATTGTTGTCTCAGCCGTGACTTTATGATTTTCCCTGTCCCTGAGGAATGACCACCATACTATGATGGCTGCGTCACCTTTCTTTTTTATTCTTTTGTGGTGCGGCGTGGCGGGCTTTCCCAGAGCTCGGGGACAAGCCCCAAGACAAACTGCATCGGCTGCAACAGCGCGCGCGTGTCCTGGCCCGGGCCGCTGACTCGCGGGGTGCTCGTCGAATCAATAACCGCATAACTTCGGTCGCCGCTCGCGCACGATACGTTGGCCCCGCCCCGCCCCGCCCCGCCACCGCAGCGCGCTGCGAGCGTTCGATACCAATCGTACACCCCCGAGCTGGAGATGTAGTCCAAGGTGACTGGACGGGACTTTTGTTCGCGGTGTGTGTGTGAGGTGTCAGTCGCGCCTCGCTGTACACACTAACTGGCAATGTACTTTTTCGTACATGTGAAATGTAACTATATAAACATGCAGATTTATGTGAGAAATCGTGCTAAATTATGTAGAATATTCTTCATAAATCTGTTTAATTTTGTGCATTTTTTCTGCATGTAATAATTTGTGCAGATCTATGCACCATATTCTACATAATTCGGCACAATTTTGTTCATAAATCTGTACGTTTATATAGTTACATTTCACATGTACGAAAAAGTACATTTCCAGTCAGAGTGTACCGGGGGATCCTTCATTAGAAATTCAAGCGTACACCGACTTTTCTGATATTTCTGTTTTTCATGTGACTATCCTTGATTTTTACTGATTTTTTTTCTTCTGATTATTTCTTATTTTTCTTGATTTTTCTCTGATTGTTTCTTGAATTTTTCAGATTTTTTATGATCTTACTGATATTTTTTTAAGGGTGTACACTGATGTTTTTTTTTCCTTTTTTTTTTTTTGAGTGGAGCAGGATTCCCAGGACTGTACGCACCGCTATTAAAAGTGTGCAGCCGACACGGATATAGGTGTTGTGAACACCTGGGTGACCACTCGTACAGATGTGTTCGCTTCCATATTTCTCGCAGTGGAAACATGCGACGATGACTTGCACACTTTTGGCAAAGCACCATGTATAACGAGGCGATATTGTCTCTCTAAATCTCGACTCTATTGTCATGCATGTCTGTGTACACTTCGTGAACCTCACCTGCTTGATAAGTGATTTCCGGTCTCCTACCCCACGCCCCCGCGGCTCGCTGTATTTGGAACCTTCCGTCCGTCCCTCCCCTTCGCCCCTTTTACCGAACCCGGAAGTACAGAGAAGCTCGTCGCCGGAATCGAACTCTCTCCCCTCCCTCTCTCCCCCCCTCTCTCCCTCCCTCCCCTCCCTCCCCCTCTCTCTGTCTCTACGTCTTCTTGTCTCTCTCACCGTCCCGCTATGGGCCCATGGCTGGACAAGAAAGACACGCCTCCTGGCGACAGCCATGAAGACGCGAGGCGGGGCGAGGCGGGGCGAGGCGGGGCGGGGCGGGGCGGGGCGGGGCGGGGCGGGGCGGGGCGGCGCGGGGCGGGGCGCAACGCTAATGGGAGGCACGCGTCGCGCGTCCCGGAAGTCCCCCAAATTAAAGCTCCACGCGACAATGAGGGGTGAGGAGGAGGAGTTGCTCGCAGCGTACGCACAACGCCTTTTCTGTCTCTCATTGACGCTGAGGAGGAGGAGGAACGCCTCGTAAAAGGACTTGGTGCGCACGCGCGCGTGCCGATCGAGACTCAATGAGACATGCCGCATTGCGATCATCATATGCCGATGAATGCGAATTATGCGCGCGCTCGTGAACATCGGGTTCTATAAATCGTGCATTATGAGCACTGGATTTGGAAATTTCAAATTTTTTCATCGCGCTTTTTCGTGGGTGGTTTTTTTTTCTTTTTCCTTTTTTTTTCCCATACCGCCCGCCCGCCTGCTGTATCGTGTTCTGTTGATCAAGCCGGAGGTTTCCGCTGGATCGTGGGTGCTCAGCCGGCTGCCTATACCTGCCCCCCGGCGCAGGCCTGCGTTAGCCTGCGTGATGTAATGGATAGGTACAAAAGGGCTTGGCCGCGCTCTGGCCCTTGCCACCGCCCTACCAGCCCCGCCCGCCCCGCCCCACCCCACCCCGTTCCGTCGGGGGGAAATGTCGGTCGACAAAAAGCGATGGAAGGTGCCACTTCCGCAGAATCCTGCCCGTTCCTCGCCCTCCCCCGCATTGGTCCCCCCCATGGTACGCTCTTGGACCCATCCAACCTCTGCCTCTTCCGTAGTGTAAAGTCCTCTCTCTGTGGATCCCCTTTTGTTGTTTTTTTTAAGTTGTATTTTTTGTATACCCTTTTCGTCCATGCCGAAGGGGTGGGGGGTAGGGGGTTGATTTTGAGAGCGTGCTCTACTGAAGGGAGGAAGCAAGGGCGTGGCGGCACCCTCAATATACCCTCGCAGGGGGCGGGGCGAAAGTTTCAAGGGATTCGCTGACGGTTGTGGAGTGAGGGGCGGTTTACTTTACAGTTGTCTCCTTTTGAAGGAAGGCAAAGTCAAAGTGGATCTCACCCTCCCCTCCGCTATTCACTCAGGACCCGTGTCAGCCCTCCCGTCTGCGCTGCTGTCCCCTCTGAGGTCCGCCCTCCGACCGCGGGGTCACTCCCCCCCCCCTCTCTCTCTCTCTCTCTCTCTCTCTCTCTCTCTCTCTCTCTCTCTCTCTCTCTCTCTCTCTCTCTCTCTCTCTTCCCACCTCTCCCTTTCTCTCTCCCACCGCCGCAGTCGATTCCTTCCTGAAGCCCCATGGCATCGTGCCGCCGCCGCGACCAGACACTGTCACCCTGCTGAACGGGTCTGAGGTGGGGCGGGGGCCGCGCCCCTGCCACACCCCACCCCGCCCCGCCCCGCCCCGCCACCGCGCCTTACGCTCGATTGATGAAGGACAGGAGGACGGTTGGCCGGCCCAGCCCCCGCGCGTCGCACTCGGAACCCCTATACAGTATTATAGGGGTAGGGAGAGGGAGAGAGAGACAGGGGGCGGGGAAGAGTCGTGGGAGAAGCGGGAGAGGGAGTGAGATGACTGCAGCAGCGCCGCCCGTTACGGGCGGCTAGGCTCTTCTTGCGAGCTCAGCTCAAGTAATACAGCTCGCGCGGAGGCGCCGCCGCAGTCCCGCGTGAAGGGTGAGTGTGGAGGAGGAAAAAGAGAGAGAGAGAGAATGAGCAATAAGAAAGAGAGAACGAAAGAGAGAGGGATATAAAAGTGAGGAAGCGTAAGGAAAGGGGGGAGAGGGGCGCGACGGAGGTCATGTAGTTTGACGCAATACCACGTGCATCGCCCACACGCCTCACCCCTCCCCGCCGCACCCCGCCGCACCCCGCCGCACCCCACCCCACCCCACCCTAGCTCGCGCGCCCCTGTCGGCGCAGCCACCCCACTGCGCCTCTCATACCAGACCCCGCCCCGCCCCGCCCCGCCCCGCCCCACCCCGCCTCGCCTGGACTGTTGTTTGGTGTTGTACTGCCGAGGTGCAGTGCCCGCGTGGTGCGATGGCGTCTCGAACCAGCTGAACCCATCGCTCATCGCCGTGGCGTGGCGGGGTGGGGTCGGGCGTGGCGGGGCTCGTGCGCGCTCGTCAACAAAAAGTTTCTCTTCCGAAAGAAGGGAGGCGAGTTGAAGTTAATCGAGCAAGTTGGTTGACGATTAAACTTGTAGTAAGTGCTATCTCTGTTGGACTGGGAGCGCTCGGGTACCGACCCTGGGTACCGTACTGGGACCGAGGGGAAAGCAACCCTGAATCTTAATCTTAGTGTACAAATTTTGTGAATTTATGTGAATTTTCGTGACATTTTGCTTGAATTGTACCAAAATTCTTGAAAACTTGTTTAAATTTTCCTGTATATTTCTGGAGTTTTTCTAAATATTTCAGATTTTTTAAATATTATTCTAAATTTTTCTGAATTCTCTTGAATTGCTCTGAATTTTTCTGATGTACAAGGTGTAATAGAACTTCAGAGTTGATCCCCCCTTCGGTCGCAGACGGCGGCAGGAGAACACGAGACAGGTCGGGGAGTCTATGAGGGTGGGTGTTTATTATCGGTACCCGATTGTACCCCGTGTAAATCACCCCCTGCCCCACCGGGAGTCGAGATTAGCAGTGACTGCACGTCGGTTTTACCAACGAGATTACCTGCTTGTGCCGACATCAGTAACACAGCCGCGCTGCGGGCAATGACGTTATCTACTCCACAGAGAGACTGCTGCGGCTGCTGCTGGAGGCGAGCAGCAGGTGAGCAGCATGGAATCCAGCCGAGCGATTCCGAAGATCGCTTTCATACCTCTGTCCTCGTCGCACTCATGGAGCACTACCATGGCCAGCATAGGGCACCGCTGTTGGTGCAACAAGGACGGAGGGATGAGAGCGATCTTTTGAATCAGTCGGCAGGCGGATCCGGATGGCGGGGAAATACAGCGCGAACGGAATAGGCTTCCTCCGGCGGGTCGGTTCGGTTGGCGGCCCTGCCTGTAGCGACATCCGGCCGGCTCCGGGGGCTTGCCGTCCTGCTCAGGGTATGGCCACCCCCCTCCACCGCACAGCACTTCGCCCTGCCGGCCTCCATCTACCGGACAGGGTTTCCTATCGCCACTCTCCGGTATCCCCATCCCCTCTGGCGTTGGCGTGCCGCCCCTATTCCCGCTCCAGCCGTGTTTCCACCTCAGCCCGAAAATAGCCGGGCGGTGTGCTCTGGGGCGGGGTGGGGCGGGGCGGGGTGGGGTGGGGTGATAGCTGCCCTGCTGCCTGCCTCCCCGGCGCTCCCGCTGCGCGGGGCGTTGGTGGATTTTCACCTTCGTTTCCGCTTTTGCAACTCCCGCGCCCCGCCCGACCCCGCCTCAGAGGCACCCCCTTAGCGACCACGCCCCACCACTATCCCCGCCCCGCCCCGCTCCGCCCCGCCCCGCCCCGCCGTGCCACGCCACGCCACCCCAACCCTCCTTGCAATCAGTCTGTCCCGGAAGTCCCGAAATATCCTCCGTGATGGCGCAATCGCTCCCCATTCCCTCTAAATCGTTTGCCTGATTTTTATTTGACTGTGAAAAATATTGGCAAGGGTTACAGGGAAAATCTTCCGTGGTAAATGTCGTTAAATTACAACATCCATGGTTGTGTTGTTACGAAAAAGAAAATGTATTTACTTGGTTTTCTGTGACGAGTAAAAATTTGCTGTCGTAAATTTACGACTGTGCTCGTAAATTTACAACTCTGTGTCGTAATCACAAATTACGAAATAAATCGTCAATTTACAATTCCTTTGTTGTTTTTTTTTCAGTGTTCCGAATTTTTTCGCGGAAGAGAGAAATAATTGGCAATGTTTTGTGGCGTATCTCTGCTCTTTTCTTCCTTTTTTCCCACCTTTCTGAAATGTCATGACCTGATCTTAGGTGTGGTGGTAAACTGCTTCGACTCGCGGCCAGAACTGCACTCGAATAAATGAAAAGTTGAATGGAAGTCTGGGATAATAATATCGCCATATGTATGAGACAGCAATATTATGATTGTGTTGACCAGAATTTCAGTGACCACAACCGTAATATTACTGTCTCAACCATGATTTTGTGGTTGTTGCTGTGGCAACAATTTTGGCCTCGCTTCAACAACCTTTCATTCTTCACTGTGCGGTAGAAATAACAATCAATTACCCTAGCATAGGTTAGCGCAGCGGTCAGAACAGGCCAGCCCGTTACCCGGTCGGAGCCTAAAGTTGAACATTAAGAGCCTGTTACCCGCTTACCCGCGCGTGGTGTTTGAACTTTCCCGCACGGCACTACATCACCGGCCAGCAATACGTCTGACGGGCCGAACATACCTCCCGCCGCTCACGAGCAGAACGGCTGCAGGTGTTATGCGTGCGATTTCCTTGATGATGTTCTTGTTGTTGTTATTATTATTATTATTATTGGAAGCTTTATATAGCGTTTGGTTCTTTGACCAGGCGTGGACTGTAATAATACGCAGGGATGAGAACAGTTCTCTTGATCATGCGTATCATGACTCTACCGTAATATTTATTTTTTTCCGCCGCGATGGCTGCCACTTGCATCTCTGCTGCATACTCTCCACTTTCAGTCACCATTATTCCGTCCAGTCGCGATGCTACAGGCGCGAGTCAGGTTTTTATTTCATCCGCACGGCACGGCAAGCCGAGGGAGGGGGGATGGGCGGTTCGAAAAATCACTCTACGGCCCCCACAAAATCATTTAAAAATTAAATAGTTTTTATTTTAAAGAGAAAGATGCTGAAAAATCCGAAAAACCGAAAAAAAATGAACCAAAAATCCGAAATAAAATTGAAAACATTCAAAAGTGGGGGTAGAGGATCAAAATTTATCGAAAAGTGACAGAAATTTTCCTTGATAAAACGGTAGGAAAATCTAAACATTTTTTTTTATCAGTTGTCGAAAAAAATGATTATTGTACACATTTTGTATGAGGGATTACCCACTCTCATGGCAAGCACATCGGCAAAAAAGGAATATTTTCTGTTGAGTGAAGACGTTCGGTGTTTCAGCAGAGAAAGCATATCAGTATTGCGGGTTTGCCTTCCTAAACGGGCCAAGGTGCGAGATACAGTCGCCTTCGGCCTTCTGGCCTAGTCGCTCGACTCTTCGACGAGTTTTCCGTTCAGGTCCTGTTTATTTAAACTTTACTTTCGTATAAAGCACTTGTCTTTTTTTTTTCTTCCCCCCAGTGTACAGCCTGCAGTTGTTCGCGGGCTGATCGAGCTGTGTCATTAGATGTTCGGGGCCGGCTCCCGCTGCACATGCGTGCGGCAGACGAGCAGTCTCATTGCAGAGAGAGAGAAAGAGAGAGAGAGAGAGAGAGAGAGAGAGAGAGAGAGAGAGAGAGAGAGAGAGGGAGAGCGCACCCGGGAGGGCAGCGAAGCGAATGGCGTTGGCGGCGAGCTCACCGTATCCTTGCAGCTTAGCGCAGCGCGACTCGCGCGTCGACGTTAGTGGGAAGAGCAAGTGCCCTGCACTATATCAGAGTTCTGTCTAGCGCGCCTTAAAAGAAGGGGAGAAAAAAACGGTAAAAGATGAAGGGAAAAGATTTTTAGGTTGTTTTGAGGATAGTTTTTGTTGTGGTTTGCCAGCGCGGCTTGCTGCAGAGCGGGCCCGCGGGCTCTTTCTTAGATCCCTTGATAGTACTTTCGCTGCGGCGTCGGTCGGTCGGTCGGTACCCGGCCGCGCTACCCGCCGGCAGTGATACGAGACCCGGCGGGTAATAGCTTCATCCGTCGCCCCGGGGCGCTTCGCGTGCGCGCACCGTGTTAGTGTACCTCCTCCAGGTACCTCCCGGTACCTCCAGGCACCTCCCTCCAGGCAACCGCACGCCTATGATGGTTGCTGAGCAGGCACCGAAATAAGTGTTCAATGTAACTTTTGACTCGTTGATCCGACTATATACTTTAGCTGCACAAGCCGCCGCGCCGGCATGTCAAAAGTGTTTCAGACCGGCCGGCATAAGCGAGCTAAATGCGAGCTAGACGCCCTCTTTCAATAAGTGAGAGGGGAGGTGGAAACGACATTTAGCTCGCTCATGGCTCGTTCGTAGCGTGGCAGGTTTCTACAAAGTGTCATCATAAACGCTGTGTCGCGAGGGAGCCTCAACCCACGGCAAAGACCACGGGGAAAGCAACATCAGACTCACTTTTTCTTTAAAATCAGAAAAAGGGAAAACTTTTAAGGAACACCCAGGACTTTGACGAAATCCCGACACCTCGCATAAACTTAATTTTTTAATTTGTTAAATTTTTTTTAAGTGACGTAACGCCTTGCGCCGCACGAGTGCGCTATAGCGTTACTCGGGCGCCCTGCTTCCTCCCGGATGGATTCGGCGGAGGTGTATATCGTGACGTGCGATGCGGTATGCTGAGCCCCATGGCGTGCGCGCCAGAGGTTGGCAGCACTGCGTGGCCGGCCGGCCGGCAGGCAGGCAGGCAGGGCGGTGATGGTGTTCGTTACTTGTGAGTTGGTGATGTTTGTTTCAGCGGCAGGGCAGGGTTGCGCGCGCCAGAGGGTGGTTTAGAACGTTGAACGGGAATGCCCCGCGCGCCTTCGTCCCAGAGGGAAACGGCTTGTGTGCTGGCGGTCGCAAATTTAGTTGGGTGATTTTCCCTTATCTGCTGTGGACGCCGCGCTCCGCCACACCCTTCCACCCCACCCCACCCCATCCACCCCACCCCACCCCACCCCACACCACCCCAGACCGCCCCAGCCCGCCCCGACGGCGGCGTCGTCTAGTTGGCCGAGCCAGCCGGCGCGCCAAATCTACAACGCGACCCCAATCGTTTGGTAAGGGCTGGCAAGGGGGAAGGAGTGAGATAGGGATATGGTAGAGCGGGGTGGGGGTGGAGGGGGGGGCAGTGAGCTGGTCGTCACGACGCCACCGCCGTCGACACGCCCGCCATATCGACCCCACGACCATACAGCCCTACCGCAGACGGCTTGGGCGTGTGTAGGTCGGGGCCCCGAAGGGTACCAGGACGGTTGTCCCCAAAGGGGTCTGTGTGTGGGTGTGTTCCCCATAGCGGAGTGACCAAAAGGCTGCCCCTTAAAAGGTTTTCCTTATAAGGGGTGTATAACCCCTGGAGGGTTTATTCTTAGGTTTGATGCAGCCCAAAGGGGTTTCCCCGAAAGGGTATGTTTCCCAAAAAGGCAAGGGGGTAAGCAACTCTGAATTTTGGTCTGCACATTTTCTGTATTTTCTAAAATTTTTTATTGAATTTTTGTAAATTTTATATTTGTCGTTTACCTATAGTTGTGTAAATTTTCCTAATTTTTTTTGTAATTTTTTTCTAAATTTGATGAATTTTTCTGAATTACGAGGTGTAAAAAAATTTCAGAGATATTTCCACCTCGCAAAAGTGGTGTCACCGCCAAGGGGTGTCTCCGAAATAAGGGTATCGAAAAGGGTGCAAATAAGGGGTGTACCCAAAGAGGTGTACCCAAAGGGATCCTTTTCCACCCGCACGCGGTCAGATCGTTTTGGGGGGAAAAGGCGTGAGAGAGGAATGTGTGGGGGGCGTTACGGGTCCCGGTGGCATGGGCGCTCAGGAGGAGGGCCGGCGCGGCGGCAGCGCGCCTCGCACGCGATGCAAACAAACACCTGATATTTTGTTTCCTTCACACACGCAGCCGCGCGCGCGTGCGCCTGTTTGCTTTGCAGTGTAGAGTATAGTAGTAGCGACTCACCGCGGCCAGGCCAGACGCCGCGCGGCTGCATGCACGCACACACACAGTCACTCTCTCACACACACGCACAGTCTCTCTCTCTCTCTCTCTCTCTCTCTCTCTCTCTCTCTCTCTCTCTCTCTCTCTCTCTCTCTCTCTCTCTCTCTCTCTCTCTCTCTCTCACATACACGCGCGCGCGTGGTCTTGACATTGCCCTTCAGCCGGGCCGGCCGGCCGCGGCCGCACTGGGCCTAACTCATACAGTTTCCCCTACTCCTCCTCCCCACTCCAGCCGCGCCCATCTACCCCGCCACGCTCCACTAGTTCCGCGCCGCCCCTCCCCGTCCGACCCCCTCCTCCTGGAGGTGGGGTGGGGGAAGGGGGGGGGATCAGTGACGAGCTCATCGCCCTTCACTCTGGTCGGCGCGCCCTTCACCACCCCCTCTGCCGTGGCGGGGCGGGGCGGGGCAGGGCGGGGCGGGGCCGCCCTTTAGCTCAAGCCGGTATCGCTCAAGCTTCATCCCGATGTGCCTGACTTGCAATGCGTGCCGAGGGTGGGGCGGGGCAGTCACGTGCCTCTGCCAGCCCGGAGGACCCTCTCGCTGCCCTGCCCGCGGATTCCAACCGCGCCCCATTCTCCCCCCCCCCCCCTCTCTCTCTCTCTCTATCTCTCTCTCTCTCCTTCTCTCACCCCCCCCCCTCTCTCCCCTTCACTTTTGCAGTTCACGAAGGCAGCACCCGTTACGTCCCCTTCCTGTAGTCGCCGCGTGCGGCATCAAACCCTGAGATTCCCGTGGAAATTCCGCATTTTCCTTTTCTCGTCACGTCGTGGCGTCTCCGGCCTCGGCTCCGGCCTCGGCCACTTCCTGTTACCTTCTATGAAGTCGCGGCCGAGGCCTGCTCCAGACGGATTACCCACCCCCCGTCCCGGCGCTTGCGGATCCGCGTGCGCCACTCGCGAGGTGTTGCAGCCACGGGGAATCAACTCCAAAAGTTCTGTACGCCTCGTAATTAAAAAAAAAAAAAAGAGATCAAAGAAAATTACGAAAAATTTATGAAAATTTCCCCCAAAATATCACAAAAGCTTTGGAAAAATTATAGCAGAAATACAATACAAATTCACAAAACTTCACAAATATTTACGAAAATTCACTAACTTTGTTCACCATAACTCAGAGTTGTTTCCCCCTTGGTCGCCGTGGTGGTTGGCGCACCCCTTGCGGCCATACAGCCGTGTAACAGCCGTGTCGTGGGCGGCACATTAGCGGCGCGCGGTGCTGCGCGCCGCAGCCCTCGCCTCCTGCCCGGAGCACTCCACCACCACCTCCCCGCCCAGGCGCTGCTCCTCGTGTCCTGCCCCGAGCCTATGGCGGCAGCGGCGGGGCAATGCGGGGCAGCGGCGGGGCATTTCACGACACATCTGGTAGCAATTACCCTCCTCATCCCGGCACCCTCTTCCCCGTATCGCTTCGAGTGCAGACGACACTTGCGCTGGGTGTGGCGGGGCGGGGCGTGGCGGGGCGGCCGGCCTGCCCGCGTGCAGCGGCCTGTGTAATGAAGGCACACGGTCGCCGTCACACCTTTGCGCCTCCCTCCCCCCCCCCACTCCCCCCCCCCACCGGGACCGCCCCGCCCTGCCCCGCCTCACACAGGAACGTCATCATCATCGTCCTGGTGATGACGGCCGATAGGTGGGTCCGTGATTGCCTTGCTGCACGGCCCGGGTATGGAGCCATGGAGGGGCCGCTCCCCCTGCAGCCGCAGCAGTGCATCATAGCTGCAGTGCAGAAAAAAAAAAATTCGAGTGTCATCATAAAAAAAACAGAACTTTAATTCAAATTCACAAAATTAATGTTACAGTCAAATGCCCTAATTTCGGACGAATTTAGCGGTTTTTCCTTTCTTACGTGTAGGCATGATAACATATCAAAAATCTGTTGCGATTGGAAATACTATGGCTCCGGACACGTCGGATGACACCCATGCCGAATTTCTATCTAAATGTGTGTAGCTACAGCAGCCCTCGAGAGAGTGTCCGAAATTAGGGACGAAAGTGCCCTAACTTCGGACACGTGCTCTAAATGGCTAGTTTCGCTGTAGAATGAAATTTTATGGAAACGTTTTTCGTTGTAAATTTAATTTTAAATAATTTTGTTTTTATGGTCTGCAACGATATCTGTACTAGTTTAGGCTCTATAGCCGTCTATAGCCCTACAAAGGAAACAACTTCAGCACACTATTTCTCCTAAACTAGCAGAGATATCGTTGGAAACTATAAAACAAATCTTGTTTAAAATTACATTTGCAACAAAAAACATTTTCATAAAATTTCTGTAGGACACACTCTAAAAATCTCCATGTATTTAGCCCATAAGAAAAAGTGTCCGAAATTGTAGCACTTTCAAAAATCGTCCCGTACCAAAAAACGGTTTGACTTACAAAATACATTTTTACGTAGTTCTGTAGCCAAAATACCATACATTCATTCGTTAAAGGACCACCCATGGGGCAGCACACACCTACATGAGCCCCGGTTTTTGGGGGAGCTTATTTCACAACAGCAATTTTGTTCTATATGCTTTTTTTAACTTTAAATTCCTGTGTGCTGTAAAACTTTAAAGGTACTTCAACCGACTTGACGAAATATGGTACTCTATTCTGCAAACTCTACGATGCCGTTTCCGGATTTTGAATATCTCAAAAGGTGACCGAGATAGGTTGAAATAAGCACTTCTCTGCAAATTGTCCGAAATTAGGGCACAAGTCCGAAATTAGGGCATTTGACTGTAGTGTAATTTTAACGAAACTTCAAAAGTAAATTAAGAAAAGAAAATTCTCAAACTATGTGGTAAAGTTTTACCAAAATCTCTCTTGGTACAAATTTTTTCGTCCCATAGAGCTGATTTCTGAAAACAAAATGAGCTTTCGTGAAATCCCAACTGAATTTGCCGGGGCAGTCACACCGTGCAGTAGTCAGGATGTCTCATTGTCGGTTACATGACCAGTATGTGGTCACGCTCCCCCCTCCCCCCACTCTCCTCTGTCAGCAGCTCTGCTGTCGCATGGCTCTGCAAACAGGCCTGACCGTGAACTCGGCACTGAGGGGCCCAGGAGGACAGGACAGAGCCTGGGGGGCCCACTGGGGCCCGGGTGGGGTGTGGGTGTGGGACCCACCTCTGCGCTGGGACTGTGAGAGGGAGGGTCCCCAGGGTGCCCGGCCCGCGCTGGTGATGATGTCACCTTTCCCATTTGAGGTTAACCCTCTCCCCCGGTCACGCCCCTGCCGACAACGCCGCCGCTCTGCACACAAACTCAACACAATAAAAGGAACGAGGCGCGGGGGGCAGCAGGAAAACGAGCGCGTATAACTGTGTACACCGCATAAAAAAATTACAAAAAATTTCGTTGGTAAACGTTATTCTTTTGTCAAGCGGGTTTAAATCTTGCCGGTCTGAGTGCCGGTCGGAAGTCGTGGTCCTTGGTCGTAGAGCGTCTCTGTTTGGCGCGCTGGAGGCCGCTCGGGGCGGGGCGGGGCGGGGCGGGCGCCGGGCTGTTCAGCCGGTCGTGAGGTACGCATTGAGACCCACGCAGCTAGAGATACCATCTCCCACCTGCAGGTGGCGCGGCGTCTCTATCGAATCATGGGCCCCGCACGGTCATTTTATCATCAAACTCTTTTCGAATCATTTTGTTATTTATTTCTTTTCTTTGAAGTTGTTTTTCTTCCTGAGCGCGCGCACCACTCCTCGCAGAGCAAACCTACGTGAGGAAAAGGATTGAGATGTTTGCTTTCTTTTTCCTGCGTTATCTTATCATGCCGCGCGTGCTGCTCTTCTTCGCGGTTCGCTTTTGCAATTTTCGGGTCGTATATCCCGCAGCTCAGACCCGCCGCGCCCGCGCTCCGTGAACTAAATTCCATCCATCACTCGCCACAGTTCGTAAAGTTGTGATTAGAAGGCCAGTTGGAATTTCCCGAAGAGTTTTGGTTAAAATACAGAGGACAGTTGTAATTAATTTTTCGAAGAGTTTTGGTTTAAATACAGAGGCTAGTTAAATTTTCCGGAAGAGTTCTGGTTTAAATACAGAGGAGTGTTGTGTAATTTAACGAAGAGTTTTGGCAATGACGTTTTTCAGAATAGAGGTGCCGTGAGTTTCCAACATAACAGTGCTGTCGAGCAGACGAAATGACGCATCTCTGATGTCTGGACCGGAGTGGCGCAGCGCGGCGGCCGCGCGACTCTCCTCCTGTTGACATGTTCGCGCCTCCACGCTCGGCTGCGGGGCGGGGCGGGGCGAGGCGGGGCGAGGCGGGGCGAGGCGGGGCGAGGCGGGGCGAGGCGGGGCGAGGCGGGGCGGGGCGGGGCCGGGCGGAGCGGCGAGGTTGTCACAGCCGAGTTGATTAGCCATTCGTTTCCGATGTCGTCCTAAACGGCGGATGCAATGTGTCGTCTTGCTTGAAGCCAGCAAGGCGCGCACTTCGCATGTCACTGTGTGTGTGTGTGTGTGTGTGTGTGTGTGTGTGTGTGTGTGTGTGTGTGTGTGTGTTCACACTCCGCCTATGGCCTTCCTGGCGGCGCTCTCGGCCCCGGTCCTCTCGTCCTCGAGTGATTCGCCCATCTCGCGCCCATCAACATCCTCCGCGTGCAGTGACCCGCGTCGTCGTCACGTACCGAGGGGGAAGAGTCACTCACAAAATGTGTCCAGCGAATGAAATTAAATATCCTTTTCAGAGAATAACGATTTTTTTTTTTTCACTTTTTGACAACTTTTTTTCATTTTCTCCCAGGTTTCTTTGGGATAATTTGTACTCAAATTTTTCAGATTTTTGTGTAAATTTCTTCTTGATTTTTGTTTTAATTTTTAAAATTAAATTATTATTTTTGGGGCCACACACAGATTAGTCGAAGTGATTCCCCCCTTCTTCACATTTCACATTCCGTCCCAGCCCACGCGACACGGGTCACTGTAATGCGCTATGACCACCATATGTGGTCACGCTCCAGCAGCGTCCATTTGCAAGGGGGACGTAAAAGAAATGCCCCCCAGTGTGTGTGTGTGTGTGTGTGTGTGTGTGTGTGTGTGTGTGTGTGTGTGTGTGTGTGTGTGAGAGAGAGAGAGTAAGTAGTTTAAACTGTGTCCGGGCGACTGCATTATTCCCAGAGAGCCGTATATTCTAATGTTAGCTTGTTTAGCTATCCACCTGTCTCTTTGACGCTCGGTGCCCTCTCCATGGCGATGCGGGTGCTCTCGCGGGGTAAATAGAGGGGGGAAGTCCGTCTTAAGTCTGGTTTAAAAATAAAGTCGGTCAGGCTTTTATGCGCTGGGAGCGGTCGTGGCACGGCGCGTGGTCGTTCATGGTGGAGATGGGAAGTGAATCCTCGAGCGCATCATTATTGGGGGATAGTCGAAAATCAAAGGGGAAAAAATCAAAAGAGGGACAAAGTCAATAAAGAAATCTGAAAAAATTGCAGAAATTTTGAAAAAATCAAGGAAAATCGGTGTACGCTGAAGTGTTTATAGTGAGGTACCCCTCGTCGTTTCCGCTGTAATAGTAATATGTATGATACCTATCGTTAATTTACCACATCGCATCTAAATAAACAAATAAAAAAAATTATAAATATTAAAAAATAAAAACTATTACAAAATGTTAAGTTTGGAGCAGAGGTGTATTTTTATCAGAGGAGGGGGCAGAACGATAGAGCAATAGAGATGGATGAGGTGGTTGGGCCCCCGGAGCACCACGCCCGGACATTACCAGTATTGGCCTGGAGGCGTTGCGTGTGCATTGCACTCGGGGCGGAACCAGTGGGATTTTTTTATTGGGGTGGGGGGGGGGGGATGCTAAAAAGGTTTCAACGGGCCGTTGTTGAAGCTTCCTCTCCTCCCAAGCTAGTTGAGTAGCGTATAGGCATTGCCTGACCTGTTGAAATTGCATGAATTACTCTTTTGTTTTTGAACACTGCAGAGGCAGGTTTTTTCCCGGTTCTAAGTAATGTACTTTTTTCTGCCGTCATGCTGTCTGTCACACTGCGAAAAACATCTCCGTCGAATTGATATCGTTAATTACGTTTTACAATGTCTACTGTAAATTTGCAAAATCAGCCCATTCTTTCTTGAGTTGTAATTCAAAAACATGACTCGTAGAAAATTCTTTTGTAAACCTATACAACTATCATTACAGCGCATATAGCATGGCGCCCATAAAGTACCTGTGTGTAGTTATGCGCTTGCGCGCGCGCTTTTTTTTTCCACCAATACTGCCAACACCCACACACACACACACATACACAATACACACTCAGTGGCGTATACGCCATACGGTCTGGCACGCGCTTCAATATTTTATGCGGCGCTGTCGCGCGTTGCCCTCCCTGCTCCCGCCTGGCCTGGCCTGTCCTCGACCCATTCAATGCTCACTCACTCCGGCTCAACCCGGCTCACCCCCGCCCCGCCCCGCCGCGCCGCGCCGCGCCGCGCCCCGCTATTCGGCGCACGTTTGTCCGGCCTGTATTAGCGGCGGGCGCGTGACGGGAATGGCTCCGGGGAGGAACCAGCAGAGGAACACGGCAGTGGCAGCGAGGCTCCTCGGGGGAGGATGGGGGTCGCGGCAGAGGAGCCCTATAACCCAGACAGACTGCAGCAGTGCGATGCCGCGCGCCGACTTTGCGTCTCTGTCATTGTTGCACTCACGGGGCTGGCCCATAAGGAGTGAAAGAGAAGACACCACTGAACGATACTCTGAATCCGCCTGCTGGGCGACCCGCCGCTCCGACCCGACGAAAGACCAGCAGCAGCAGAAGGAGAAGGTCAGTGGGTTCCCCGTGCCGCTCCTCCCGCGCCGCCGCTCACCCGAGTGTGCTGAAGGTTTTCGATCGCCTTCTCGTTCCTTCCGCTGCAGGAAATAAGCATTTCGGCGTACACCTCTTGTGAAATTTTGTTGTTTTTATGTTGCAATTTTTACTTGATTTTTTTCCCGAATTTTTGTGAATTTTTCCCTTGGAACTCCTCTGATTTTTTTCAGAATTTTTCTTTATTATTCTGAATTACGAAATATACCGGGTGTTTCTTGGAACGCGTAACACTGTTGCGGGATTGCATACTCACCAGGGCTTCAGGGGCCATGGCGCCTTACGGGCGAATGGGGTAGGCAAACCCGCAACACTGTTATTACGCGTTCGAAGAAACACCCTTGTAGCAAACACCGAGATCGGCCGCATGGGCCATGCCGTGGGCCCCTGCTGGGGAGATGCACCCGTGGCGGGCGGGTCTGCCTACCGAGCCGGGGGTTCTGTCGACAGCTGGAATAGGTCGTGTCTCCTTTAGCCCCCTGGTGGTCCATTTACCTGTCCAGTCGACGCGGTGAATTTCGTTGAGTGAAGCCTGATAAACCGGGGAGAGTCCCGCCCGCTCCCGCCCCGTGTCATGTCGACACAGCTGGCCTGCCGCCTGCTTCCGAATAATACGATCGCACTCTCGCGCCTCCGTCCTTGTCGCACTCACGGCGCCCTGCGTAGGTGCGACAAGGACGGAAGCACGTGGTCTTCTGATTCAGACGCTGCTGCTGGCCCATAGCCCCAGCGACGGGCCCCCTATATGCATGCCCGACTGTAGTCGTGTAGTCCGTGGTCAGAGCGGCTCTGGAGCGTCAAGGTCAACCACACGCCAGCTGATTCACCGCGTGACCCCTTGCGCGCCTCTGTGGGTGTGTGTGTGTGTGTGTGTGTGGGTGTGTGTGCGTGTGGATCAGCGAAGCAGTTCCGAGTCGCGTCCCACGCTATTCATTCAGGCCAGCGAACCTTCTCTCTACCTATCACTATGCGTGTGGTCGCGGGGTCGGGGGGCTGACGGAGCTGGGGACAACACGTGTATTATTCGTGTGGGGCGCGGGGGACGGGAGCTCTCTCAAGTCCGCAGCGGCAGCCTCTGGTCTCTCGCTGGACATCGCGTGCGTGCCGTCTCACTCACTTACTCCATCACTCTCTCACTCGCACTCTCTTCTCCTCTCACTACTTGCTGTAGCACCTATCTCTCTGTCTATAGCTTCCCGCCCTGCGGCGCCAGTGCATCCGCGGGGTGGGTATGTGTTTTTCTCCGGGTGGTAAGTGCACCGCCCGGGGCCTAATGATCGCCTCCCCTCCCCCATCTCTCTCTCTCTCTCTCTCTCTCTCTCTCTCTCTCTCTCTCTCTCTCTCTCTCTCTAGTCTATGCCGCTGACCCCATACTCTCTCCGCGGCTAAAACTCCATAAACTGCGCGGCGCGGGCCGAGGTGAAACACTGCTGTGGGGCCTCCTGGCCCGGCGACTTATTCCGAAGAGCGCTTTATTCCTCGCCCTGTCCTTCTCGCTCTCACGGGCTTCGCCGTATAGGTGCGAGAGAGACAGAGCGAGGCAGGAGAGCGCTGCTCCGCCGCCAGGTGGCGCCAGCTGCAGCCGGTCCCTGCTGCCCCACTGCAGGCTGCAGGCCGGGCCGGGCTCACGGGCTCACAGGGGTATAGGGTCCCGTTGGTCCTTTCGCCGACACGGGACGGGCCGCCGGCCGACGGGCCTGCCTCTCTGGACCGGCGCGGCCGAGGAAGGGATCACTCATAATACAAAATGTGCACAATGATTTCTTTTAACTTGAGATTTGTTTAAAAAAAAATTGGTTTTGATTTTGATTTTTTTTGAAGGAAAATTTATGTCATTTTCAATAAATTTTAAACTTCTTTCGCCTATTTCTGCCTTTTTAATTGTTTAATTCTTTGTTCAATTGCTCTCGATTTTTTCTGTTTTTTCTGTATCTTTCTTCTGGATTTAATTTTGATTTTTTTTTGATTTAAAAAAAAATTAAAAGATTTTTTTGTTGTTGTTGTACAATGATTTTTCGAGGTGACTCTCCCCTCGGGCGCGGCCGATGGTATGTCTTCGGGTATGCCTCACTGACTACCTCGCGCGCAATTAAGTGGCCAACCATCATCATACTCGGTGCGGTTGTAGACACAGCGCGGGGAAATCTTGCGACTTATTGGGTTTGGTTTAGCGACGGTGTGCTGCGCCTTACACTGTAACAAACCAAAACAATATTTACTCCCCTAAATCAGAAGGATTTACAAAAACTCTGAGAAAAATGCCCGTAAACTTCAGAGAATTTACCTTGGAAAATTCAGAGACTTTACCTTGAGAAGTTCAGAAAAGAAATCACGATCATGGTACACTAAACTCCAATTTTGTTTCCCCGTCGTACCGTGCGGAAGGCTTGTACAGAGATGTGCTCATCTCATGTGGCAGCAGCAGCAGCAGCAGCTGTATGATTTTTGAAGTGGTCACGCGCACAGAGCTAAGGCAGGGCAGGGCAGCCTCCTGTGCGTGTTCGAGGTTCCGTGTTTGGGAGGGGCGAGGCGCGCGAGGCGTCTTGGAGGGACGGGACGGTGAGGTCCAGAGGCGCGGGTGATGTGCCCGCCCCGCCCCGCCCCGCCCCGCCCGGCGCGCTCCCTGCTACCGGCGGCAGCATGCCCGCCCGGGCCCAGGCTCAAGGTCGCACCAGTCATCGCGGCCACAGTTAGGCCCCTCTCTGCGTCATTACATTCGGTACACACGGTAAAAAAAAATAACAATGCGGTTTGTTTTTTTGAGGACGAAGGGCAAATTTTGAAAAGCCCCCTTGAGGTTGAGGAAAACTCCCCAGATTTTATAAGCAAGTTTCCTTCGAAAAATAAGGAAATTTCTCTTCCTGTTTTGAGGAGATTTCATCAAAATCTGAGTTCTTCTTCGAAGTCTGGGATATCCTCGATTTTTTTCCCTTTCTTCCTCGAAAAATAAGACATTATTTTTACCGTGCTCCAAGTGAAACCAACCAACCAACCAACCAACCAAAAAAAAAGAAAAAAAGAAAAGAAAGGGTGAATTGCGGGGAAATAACTACAGCAACTGCACTGTCTAGGAATTGTGTGAATGTCGCGCAGCGGTCGTAAGCTGTGCGAATTCCTACTAGTACATTTGGACATAAGTAAAGGATAATGAATTTTCACAGAAATTTCTTCATACGCTCTTGAAGTGAAAAGCCTAGTGTGTTCGGATGGAAGTCTACTCACACACGCCTACAAGTGCGCGCGTCGTCGTGACATTGCCGCGGGTCGATGGAAAAGCGATCGTGATTGGCTATGAGGTGAGGCCTCGCCGTGCATGCGGCCAGGACACGGCGATGAGCCGGGGTCCGGCCGGGGGGGCTCGCACACGCCCTGACCCGCCGCGCCCCGCCACGCCCCGCCGCGCCCCGCCGCGCCCCACCCCGCCCCACCCTGCCCCACCGTGCTCCTCACTCGTGCGATATTAATGAAGTATGACGGTAAATTATGCAAGTTGGCCTGCCGCGCGGCCTGCGTGGCCGTGGCATCGCCGTGCTGCGCGATGAAGCGACCGCGCCACGCCACGCCACGCCACGCTCCGCTCCAGCCCCCGAGAGAGATTGTTTTACGTACTTTGTGTATGAGCCGGGAGCAGCGCCGTTAGCCGTTACTCCTAACAATGTGGTCACTAACGAACGTTATATACCCGGCTCGGCCCGGCCCAGCCCGGCGTGGCTCGGCTCGGCTCGGCGCAGCCCTGCTCTACTCGGCTCGGCTGGGCCCGGCTATAGACTGCAGCAGCTGTGTCTAGGCTAGCAGGTCTCCCATCCGTACCTTCCTAGAAGGCGGTGCGGCTAGGCCTAGAGCTGTCGGCCGGCCGGCCGGCCGGCCGTTGCACCAAACGGACGGACACGGACGAGCTCCGGACGGACTGGGCTCTCTGCAGGGTGATTCCGAACAGTGTTCCTCTCTCTCTCTCTCTCTCTCTCTCTCTCTCTCTCTCTCTCTCTCTCTCTCTCTCGCTCTCGCTCCTGATGGCCATGCCGCATAAGAGCGGCAAGGACAGAGAGACGAAACTATACTATGCGGAGTCATTCCCACTGCAGGCTGGGGATTCAGGCCTCCCGTCCGTCACTGTGGAGGGAAGTCCCGAGTCGACAGCCCGGCGGGGCGGGGCGGGGCGGGGCGGGGCGGGGCGGGGCGGGGCGGGGCGGGGCCCTGTCTCTTGCGCGCCCGGCGTCTGGTATTATGTTCGATTAAGGGCGCCGCCACTACTCCCTCCGGCGCGAGCGTCGGGCGTTTGGAGGCCGCTATTTCCTCTCGTGCGTCCTTTCTGCTCGCGCCTTTTTCGGAAAAGAGAAAGCGGAAGTGGGTGCGGAGGTGGGAAAATTTGAAATTGAGAGAATCGCGCGCGCGGTACGGCTGTTGTCACGCGTTCTCTCCTTTTCCGGTCCTGTCCTGTAGCCGTCTACCACCGCAAGAGACCCGCCGACGACTCTGTGGTGGAAAATATCCCCGTCTGAATTACAATGTATATTGTAAGTTACCGGTTGCGAAATGTGTTGGAGAGTGGTACGGAAGCCCACAGCCTGCCCGCCAGTAATAATAAATTCCAGACTGCTAACGTCGTGCCTGTACTTATTCGAGATTGAGTTGTTATTTTACACCCTTTAGTAACAATATGCCCGAAAAACAAAAACCTCTCTTATAACGTGTAGTATTTGACAGTGGACACTGAAAAGTGACGCGCGACGCTCAATGGCCCAAAATTATATACTCACGCTTGCTTTTTCTCTTGTTTCAGGTAATTCAACGATATAGCTGTGACGACACCAAACCGCAACGTGTATGCGGAGGCGAGGAGTAAGTGAGACTAGAATGAGACTTGAATACCTACCTGGCCTGGTGGCCGGCCCGGCGAGCGCATGCGCCGTGCGGGCGACGAGTGCCATCCCAGAACGGGCTGTAAAACGGGCTTGTTATTGGAGCATACCCCCTCCCTCTCCTTCTCTCTCTCTCTCTCTCTCTCTCTCTCTCTCTCTCTCTCTCTCTCTCTCTCTCTCTCTCTCTCACTCACTCGTACGTGTAGTCCCTCTCTTCCTCTTTACTCTGCTCGTTGTAGCTCTTTTCGTTCTCTAAAAGAGCCGGACAGCATGGCGCATGGACAAGTGCGGGAGAGTGTGTGCGTGTGTGTAAGAATGAGAGAGAGAGCGATAGAGACAGTCAGAGAGGGAGAGAGAGAGAGAGAGGTAGGGTGGGGAGGGGTAGTGAGAGAAAGAGCAAAAGGGAGAGAGGAAGACGGCGATAGCCAGAAGAGGGGCGCCGTATACGCCTCGTAAAGCGCAAGGAGTGCTTCGCCATAAAAACGCGCGATGCGCTGTGCGGGGTGGCGGTTCTGGTCTGGCGTAGGTGGCGTCTGCAAGACAGTCGGACGGGCGGAGCGGCTGACAGTTGAAGATGGGAAAAGTGGCAGGCCTAAAACGTGTGGAGGTCAAAACGCCTTTTCTTGGTGATTGAATTTTGGCATGGGGTAAAGGCGTAGGGTCCTTCACTATAAATTCATTCGTACACCGATTTTTCTGGTGTTTTGTAATTTTTCTTGATTTTTACTAATTTCTTTCTGATTTTCTCTTATATTTTCGGATTATTTCTTGATTTTTCTAAATGTTATGTGATTTTTTTTTAGGGTGCACAGTGATTTTTTTTTGTAAAGTGAAGGACCCCTTGCCTAATAAGGTGACCGCGGGGATTTGTAACGTGGATATAAACGGTTGCTCAAGTCTGCTGTTTCCCTGCCATACCGGCCAACACTAAGCGCCTGACGGGTAGGCAACCGCCCCTAGGCTACGCAGCCCTGCGGACGGGTTGCCTATCTCGCAGGGGCGCGCCCCCTCCCGCTCCCGCCACGACCTTATTGCCTCCTCATTGGCTTCGACGGGCGGCCACTTGGCTATTTTCGCGTTAGCATGATCGGTTATTTTTGTGAGTGAACCGCTTACCCGGCGCGGAGGCAGGTATTAGCCGTGTCACCGCTCTCTGCGCTATCAGCGGCCTTATCACGGGCGCGCCGCGCGAAGCGTCTGCTGAGGAATGCAACTCCCGCGCTCTCTCCCTCCATATCTCAGAAATTTGCAATGAAAAAAGTAAAAAAAAAAAAAAAAAAAAAAATTGCTTCACGTTAAGTAAATTCACACTTCATACACACATTTCTCGTGCAATGAGGGAACGAGACCTCTCTCTTTTTTGCATGTCTTTGTGGGCGTTTTCTAGTCGTTCCCGATGACGCGATGACACATATGTGTGGGTGGTTTGGGAACACGCCTGCCGGCCGCCCTCTCGCGCGCCCGCAGCACGCCTGCTGCTGCTGTCGTGGCGTGGTGGGGCGGGGCGGGGCGGGACGGGGCGGGGCGGGGCGGGGCGGGGTGGGGCGGGGCGTGTGGCGTGGCGTGACAGTCGACTGCTTCTCATTCAGACCGCCAAAACAGCCAACGCCCTGTGGTTCGACCTCCCGCGAGAGTTGCGGTGCGAACCTTCCCCCCCCCCCCTCCCGCCCCATACCCCCAACCTCCCACCCCCTCGCGTCCGCTCGCGCCAGAGCACAGTGCCCGCCCAGAAGGCGGTCGTCAACTCTCACGAAGAAAAAAAATAAAATAAAGTTTAACAAAATATTTAAAATATTGATTACGATTACTGTAAAGAGAAAAAAAAGTTGCTGGGCAGGTACAAGTGTAAAATTAACGACGCTTGGCTGAGAAAAATTTCTGGATGAACTCTTGTTCTTTTCTGGCTGAGATAAATTTCTGACCGAACTTTCTTTTCTTCTTTTTTTTTCTATTTGCCACCGTGGTCTATTTAGCCACCTGGGCCGCGCCCAGCCCACCCGGGCCCGGGTGGGCACCTGGCCGTGGTGCGGACAAGGTGTTCATTAATCACCTGTGATTTACTGGATCATCTCGGTCCTGCTAGCGGGGTCCGTGCCCGTCCCGCCCTGGCCCGCCTGCGGCTCACGAAGTCTAGCTTTGCCAAATATACCATCATCCGCAAAATTTCGTAGTGATGGTTTTCTCTGCGATATCAGTGTATAATAAATTAGTCTAATCGGAAGGGTACGTATGTTCAGAGCGGTTCAGAGCAGATGTTTTTTTTTTCTTTTTCTAAACGGAGCGCCACTTTATTTCTGCACTTTTTACTGCCGCCGCCGCCGGTCTTTGCTGCTCATTTGAAAAAATTAACCTATCTGTAGCACAGTGGGCGGCGACAGTTTAGCGTGATGGACGCCTTGCAATTAGCCGCGGGACTTAAGTAGTCAGAGGCACGGCATCGCACCGCCTCACTAGACTATGTTGTTGTTCCTTTTTTTCTTGCTTTTTTTTTCCTTTTTCCTTTCTTTAAATCGTTCTGCGTCTCTATTACATGCATTCCGCGGATACACCTCGCGTTCCCCCCACGCTTCCACCTTATGTGTACCGCAGACAAAAACATATTTTTATTTAATTTTGCAAAATAATTTTTTTTTTTTTTTTTTTTTTTTTAGAAAATAACTAGTCTACAGTACAGAAATGATCTGAGTATAGGATTAGAGTATAAGCTTTGTCACAGAAAATTTTATAACGTTTCCTCATTTCATTTTCGGGGGTAGGTACCAAAAGTGACGGCATGCGTTCTTCTTGTGGCACGCCTCGCCAAAATTTCCGACCGGTCGCGCTCCGCGCTCTGCGTGAGCCTCGTTATCACTATTTCGCGCGGCCGCGTGGCGGGGCCCTACCTGAGCGCTGCTCTGTAATGTCCCCGATGTTGGAAACTTTGTGCGTTTCGCCATGTGTTTCGGTTTGCAGAACTAAAACAAAATAACGAGACCAGGCTTGGGGCGCGAGAGTTTGGCGTCGGGTTGACGCGTGAGGCATGGGGTGACGTTAGCGATGCAGCGGGTTTATTTTTGGGGGCGGAGGAGTGCACCGCCTGTCATGTCTCGGTCGCACGGGGGCGGGGCGGGGCGAGCGCGGTCTGACCTGGGGGGGCTGACATGAACTGCTTACTCTCCGCTAAAGTTTTGTCTCAATCGACTTGCAATAAGGTTTTATTCTTATTATTATTATTTCATTTAAAAAAAAAAAGAAATCATGGAAAACCGCACAGCGTACAGTGGTGATCCAAGTTTCTTGTCTCTTCTTGTCGCGTCTCTTTCTTGTGGCTGGACTGTGAAAAATAGATTAGGGGAAGAAAACAAGAAAAAATCTTTTGAAGGGACAAGTGCACGACTTGAAATACGCACTTCTGTGGGACTTTCCAACAAGTATCCTCTTTTTTTTAAGCACTGTAAGGCCAGACAATTTTTGTATTCGCTTCGTTACCACCTGAGGCAGCTCTGCAGAAAGGTCGCTTTTTAACCTTTTGTTTTGGACGTGTGTGTATGTGTGTGTGTGTCTGATGAGTCTGCTCTTAACACTGCCGTCGCGACGTCGTCCTGGGCGTCGGTCTGTCGCGTCGCGCCCGAAGCACCCGTCAGGCCGAGTGCGCCGGCGGGCCACCTGTTGTTGTTGTGTTTTGTTGTTGTTGTTGCTGTTGCTGCTGCAGCTGGCGTCGTACGTTGAGAGTGGAGGGCCTGCGACGGTTCCCGGTACACGTGTACGTGTGTGTGAATGTCGCACACTTTATAAGGTGTCTGAATTTATTTGCCCTTTTCAAGTGCACTATGTGTGCACTGCGAGAAAAAAAAATTTCATTCCAGGCACGACATTACTTTTACTTAATGCTACTAACTCTAATCCCGGCATCAAAGACTTTTGGAGCCAGGCATCAAACGTTTCGTGTCGGGCATCAAAAAGTTTCATGCCCAGCTCTAAACATTTTGGTACCAGGATCAGATTTGGTAGCATTAAGCGAGAAGTATGGCGCCTATCACGAAACATTTCTCTCAATGTGTGTAAATATTCCTGCCGGGAAAATTTACACACATTATTTAATAGTATAATTATAATTTTTAAATTTAATCGTTATATATAACGAAAAGAAAGAAGAAAGAAAGAAACCACCTCGTTGATAGAGGGTCGTAAGGTAAGGTGCCTTCCTCCACCTTTTAGCAGCGCAGTTGGCACACATCGGGTGTCTTCTGTACAGGAAGTCACACGCCATAGGGGCGTAGCCGGGGGCGGGGGCGGGGCGGGGGCGGGGGCGAGGTGGGGGTGGAGGTAGGGAAAGCCTCATCATCAAAGAAGAACACCGCGAGGTGTTCTCGGCAGGGTGGGGCTGCGCAGGGCGGGGCGGGGGAGGGGGGCTGGGCAGGACCGCCCCGCCGCCTCAAATACAGTCGGATTCTTTCTTTTTTCTGTTTTTTTTCCCCCTCGTCATGTCGCCGCAGTTGAGCTCGACCAGGTCCGCTAGGGACGCTGTACAGCGGGAGAGAAACGAGGGAGAAGGAGTGGGACGGTGGGGCGCAGTACGGTCGCTCGCGTATTTCAGACTGCTAAATTGAACGTCGTCATTCCGAGTGAACTCGGGCGCGCGGTAGGAACGCCGCGGTAGGTAGGGTCGCTGCCGAGGGGAGTGGGGGAGTAGGGAGGGGGGGGGTATGTGTGTGTATGTGACCCCCTCTCGTTACCCCTCCTTCGCTCCCAAGTCGCCAAAGGAGACTGCACTCAATCTGCTGCTCTCTTTAACTCTCTCTGCCGCTCCCCCCCCCCTCTCTCATCCTTCTGTGGCTTGGCTTGGAGAGACGATGTGGTGTGTGTGTATGTGTGTGTGAGTTTGTGTATCTGCGTGCACATGTCTGTATGTATACGTGCTTTTCATGTCTATCTCAGTGGGGCACATCTCGCTTAGCGCTCCTCTAAGACACACACACACACGCACGAGTGTATCGCTCCTGCACATGCGCTAACTTTTATATACACGTAAAGGTGCGCGAATTTTTATACGTCTTCGTGGCTCTTTAAGTTTGTGAAATTATCTCAGAATTCATACGTTTACCTGTTGCTGGGATGTGCGTTCAGTTACGGCCTGGAAGTTTTGAAAAACGGAAAACAAAAAATATTTAAATACATCCAAACAACAAGACGCTGCAATGCATCTTCTCCAGAAGATAATCGTGCGGCTGCTTGAAAACCAGGACGCACTTTCTTTCCTTCGGCAAAATTGCAATACTTTTACGCACCTTTATTCAACCCGTTTCCAGCGCAGGTACGTGATGATGAATAAAAGTGAGAAGTCGGTGTAAAAAGGTCCGTGTGCGCAGCGGGTGACTCACTCGGGGCGGGCGTGACCGGTCTCGGCTCGGGCAGGCTGCACGGGGGGAGGGGATTATGCAACACCGGTGTACCGCATGGCCGGTAGACCTGAGCGGAGCGGACGCGGGCGGCGAGGTGTGCTGTTGTGGTCCGGGTCACCTGCGCGCCCTGGCCGCCCTGGCCCTGCTGCACTGGAACAAGGGCGTGGGGCCCGTGGGGCGCCCACATACCATGTGGAGATCCCGAAGGGGTCCACACCACACCGCTCTGCTAATCCTGTGTACAGTGTACACTCTGTGCGAAAATTATTGCTACTTACATCCCCAAAAATTCCCCTTTTCTCTGTTTCTCATCCGGGTTTTGGGTTTTCTCCCATTAAAATGTGCGAAAAACAGGGTTGTTACAAGTCAGTAAAGTCAGGGAAAGTCAGGGAAAGTCAGGAATTCTAAAAGTGGTCAGGGAAATTCAGGGAAAGTCAGGAAAAATAAAATGATAGTCAGTAAACTTTTCCTCGCCGACCGCCTCTTGCGTTTTTACCCCGTGCCTGTGGACAAGATCCATAGTAGTCTCAATTTTTCCTCCTTTCATTGCGTAATGATGCATGTTTAACGATCTAAAAAAGTCAGTGAAAATCGGTATTTTGGTCAGGGAATAGTCAGTAAAAATGAAAATGTAGATCTTGTAACAACCCTGGAAAAATTACATAAATCGACACCGGATACTATATGAAAGGCACGCGCAGTTGGGCGGCGCGTTTAGATATCCATAAGCAGTTCAGCCTCCCGTTTGAATATCCACGCAGTTCCTATGCCTTTAGCGAAGAACTGAGCGGATGTTCAATCAAACACGTGACTGAACTGCGTGGATATTCAAACGCGAGGCTGAACTGCGTGGATATCCAAAACGCGCGACTGAACTGCGTGCGTTTCAGTTTCAGGTGTCGACATTTCGCGCGAATATCGCACACCTGCAGGTGTGTCTTTCCATACTCCCATTCAAGGTGAACTTTTAGAAAGAGTTATTGTTTCGTTTGACTCTTCCCGTTGCTGCGGCGTTCGTTGCGGATGGTCAGCCCTCCTGCGGGATGGAGTCCGGTCGGATGTGAGTGTGCGTTGCCCCCCCCCCTTCCCCCCGGAGGGGAGGGGTTCCCGCAGGTCGGAGGTCCGCGGTGGGGCCCCGTGAGCCCTTTAGGCCGCTCGGGCTGGCAGCGCGCTGGGCCCCAGCAGCCGGGCCGGCGGGGGGCCCCATGAGAACAATACCCTTGGCTCCGCGGAGTAGGCTTATCCGGACTACGAATCTCATGACAGCAGGGCGTGGGAGGGGCGAGGGGGAGGGGTGGGGGTGGAGGCTCACAGAGGAACGGCAGTGAGCCTTATGGCGGGTTTTGCATTTCACCCACCACGGCCCGCCCCGCCCCGCCCCGCCCCGCCCCCCATCCTCTGCACTGATGGGGCTCACTCCACGTCCGGCTGCTGCTAGTTCATTGTTCAGAGGTTGGCAATGCCGCTCACTGACGGTGTCGCAGCGATTGAGTACTCCTGATCCCCGCCTCGGTGTAAGTTCCCTGCGGCCTTAGCTAGCACCTCAGTTAAAAACACTGGTGCATTTCTTCTCTCTCAGCCCCCTAGTTAGTATTCCCCAGTGGGGGAAAAAAAAAGAATAAGGGGGGGGGGATCTTTTGATCCCTGGTGACGAATACCCCTAACCCCATATCACAACGGCGATTAATACCCCCGGAGATGTCAAAATCCAAAAGCTCAATATTTGTAAGCCTCCGTTTAGGGGTGTGCCTATTTCCCTTTTGCGCTTGGGAAAGCTCTCGTCCGTCTGGGAAGGCGGCCGGATACTTCACTGTTATTCTATGCGTCTGATCAGCGCGGTGAGAGAGGAGCTGGCCACGCCTCTCTCTCTCTCTCTCTCTCTCTCTCTCTCTCTCTCTCTCTCTCTCTCTCTCTCTCTCTCTCTCTCTCTCTCTCTCTCTCTCTCTCTCTCTCTCTGCCTCTCTGCCGTTCGTTCGCGCTTAATTGGGTCGAGGGCCCGTCGCTATCTCTTTGATCTCGTTGGCGTGCGGAAGAAAGAGGGACGCTGGTCCACCAATCTGCCAGAGGGCCGATGTCTGTGAGGGCAGAAAGGAGAGAAAAAAGCCAGAGAGAGAGAGAGGGAGAGAGCAGACAGACCGACCGACCGACCTACACGTTGGCAGGCCTATGCGTTTGTGCCAAGTAAACGACGCGGACGGAGCGGGCAACAAGGGACCGCGAAAATCCTCGACGCACTTGACTGAGCGGGCACCACAACAACACTGAGCAGGACTGCCGACTGATTCAGAACATCGCTCCGATACCGCCGTCCTTGTCGCACTCATGGACCACACACCCCGCATCGCCTAGATAAATAAGACACACCTTCGTGAGTGCGACAAGGACAGAGGCATGGGAGCCAATGTTATGGATCAGTCGGCAGCAGGGCAGTGCTGTGCAGTGCTGCCAACCTGATCCATCACGTGGGGACTTCCCTCATGATCATGCTCTCGACTCGCCCTGCGGGGCTGGCAACCCTGGCTCGGCCCGGCCCGGCCCGGCCGCGGCCCCGCCGCCGTGACCCTAATGAACGCCAGCCCGCCTGCCGCCTGATTCCGAATAAGATCGCTCCTGTAGCCCCGTCCTCGTCGCACCCGTGGCGGCGGGTGGCAGGGCCCCATGAGCGCGACAAGGACGCGAGCGAGCTTCGGAATAAGACGGCAGCAGACCTGTACTGATTTTTTTGTCAGTTAAAATGTTGGAATTCTCTACAGCAGGAATTACACGCTAACTGGCAATGTACTTTTTCGTACATGTGAAATGTACGCATATAAACGTGCGGATTTATGTAAAAAATCGTGCAGATTTATGTAGAATATTGTACATAAATCTGTTTAAAATTGTGCATTTTTTCGACTTGTAAGAAATTCTGCAGATCTATGCACAATATTTTACTTAATTCTGCACGATATTTTACATAAATCCGCACGTTTATATGCGTACATTCCACATGTACGAAAAAGTACATTGCCAGTTAGTGTGTACTGATCAATTTGTCAATTATTCCGTATAGTTTCGTTCAATATATACTAATAAAAAAATAAAATTGTCAGTAATGTAAAAAGAAACTAATGCGTATTACTGATGGAAAACTATAGTCATTACTCCTGCACAAAAAAAAAAATGTTGGAAATTCACAGCACCTCTGTTGTGAAAAAAGTTGCCAGAACTCTTCGTTAAATTACAACTGTATGTAAACTAGAACTCCTCGGGAAATAACATTTGTCCTCTGTATTTAAACCAAAACTCTCCGGGAAATTACAACTGGCCCCTGTATTTTTGTCAGAACTTTTCAGGAAATTCCATCTGTTCTCTGTATTTAAAATAGACTGGCTTCAAAAATATGGTCGACTGGCCGACAAAATATTTCACCTTGAGGCAGCAAAAGGGTTCGTTTGTGATTACAGAGAAGTGCTGGGATTTCACAATCGTTCCGTATCGAGAAAGTGTTTGGAAATCACGATAAATTTCTAACAGTGTGCTGCTTAAAATCCTATCATAAGTACTGACAAAGGGCGGCAAAAAATCAGTAACAAGATGAGAGTGAGGGGCTCGGTCTGCTGTGACCCAAAGGCGTGTGGAGGCAGCAGCCGACCCTTGCTAGCTGGGCGGAGGCCGCGCCAGTCCGATAGGGGTCCTTCGCTTAAAAAATCAGTGTACACCACTTAAATAAAATCAGAAAAAAAAACCAGTAATAAATCAAGGAAAATCAAAAAAAAAAAAAAAAAAAAAAAAAAAAACACAGAAAAATCGGGAAAATCGGTGTTTGCTTGAATTTGTAGTGAATAAGGACCCTCGCGCCTGCCTCCTGTTATCTGTGCCGTTCTGTGTGGTCAGCCGTCCTCGTCCTGGTGGTCTCGTCGGGGCTGGATGATACTCGATGAGTCGTCATGTGCAGCGCTATCCGGTCCATACCCACGGTCGAATCAGCTTTGAATTTTTGTATTAAGATTATCATAAGTTTAATTGAAAATTTGCCAAGCTTCCCACTTTTTGCTGCGATTTCTTACAATTCTAGTCTTTTAGGGCGACTCGAAAACTACCCTGTCATACGAATTTCATCCTACATTTTGTTTTTGGTCCATGAAAACTCGCTAAACTTTTCGAATTTTTCTGCAAATTTATTAAATTTGCATGAAATACTTGCCCGATATTATTCTCTTAAAAATTAAATTTGCGTTGCCGATCAGAAGTTTGAGGGTTGATTTCCCCTCGTGTGTTTCACACCTCCCCCTGCTAAAACACACACATAGGCGCGCGCGCACACACACACACACACACACACACACACACACACACACACACACAAAAGAAATATGTGCGTTATTGTGGTGATTTTATTAGTTAGCAGGATGTGTCTCTAAAAGTCAACGGTGTTGGCGGGAGTGTAGGGTAGGAGAACTGGCCCTCGTGCCAAGCCTGCCGCCGCCGTGTAGGTGTCGTCATGGGACACAATTTGACAACGCCATGATCCTGTCAGCGTCTGTGTCGGAGAGAGAGAGAGAGAGAGAGAGAGAGAGAGAGAGAGAGAGAGAGAGAGAGAGAGAGAGAGAGAGAGAGAGAGAAGGGGGTGGGGGGACGTAGTAAGGGACATCCCCACGCAGGTCTGCTGGTGGTGACCTTGCCTCGGCGGCGGCCCGCGTCTCCCGTCCTATTAGCCCAGCGTCCACCAGAGGCCCAGCCACTCATCCGTTAGCTCACTGCTGACCGATCAATTCACCGCAATAAAACTGGGAGATGAGAGAAGAGAGAGAGAGAGAGAGAGAGAGAGAGAGAGAGAGAGAGAGAGAGAGAGAGAGAGAGAGAGAGAGAGGGAGAGAGGGAGAGAGAGAGAGAGAGAGAGAGAGAGAGAGAGAGAGAGAGAGAGAGAGAGACTGAGGTGTAGGGTCGTGGGAGGAACAAAGAGGTCTGTCTGCTCATCAAGAAGGTCGTGAGGACGTATGGTGACGCAGGGTCTGCGTTCATCATGCGGAATAGCCCTGGCTCGGCGCGCGCTGCGGACCTACCCCAACCCGTTTGCGGGCGAGCCGTCCTCGTCCTAGCTGCGCCGCGGGGCTCGCTCGGCTCGGCCACATCATGACCCTTCGCCGCGTCGTCTCTTTTGACGTGTTTGAGGATTTCTATACAGACTCGAGTGCTTTTATTTCTGCCGCTCCCGCGGCGGCACGTCGCTATATCCATCCGGTGCAGCGATTTCCGGTTGTCACTCGTACATCCTGCCGCGGAGGGAGCCGGCCGGCCGGCCCCGCGAGGTGGCGTGTCATAGGTCATAGTACTCAAGTAACCAGAGATGAAGTCAGGGGGGAAGCTGTTCGAAACTTAGATGTAAAAATGTGAATCTTTCTTCTTTATTCTTTTTTTTGGGGGGGAGAGGGGATTCTTTCTTTTTTTAAATGTTTTTTTTTTTATATAAGTATCAAGCTTTGGATTTTGTGAGATATATTTCTTAATTTTGGGGGGATTCTTTTTTCCTTTTCTACATTTTTTCCTGGACTGTTTTTTTCTAAATTTTCCTGAATTTTACAAGCAGGTACACAATATTGAGAATAGTTCCCTTTCCGGATAACATACCACTTACTGAAATACTTTCTTTTCTCTATTGTAATTTTTTTTTTGTTACTTCTATATGTCAAATACCTTTACCAAACGAGTACTCGTGCTCGTACATGTCCCAGAGCCGTGGTACCGGCGGTTGAGCCCGTGTGCGGCCTAGTTCTGCCCGCCGCGCCACCGTTCTTTCTACTCTATTTCGCCCGTGGTGGAGTGCGACTCGTATCATCCCGTGCCAGCGGCGGCATGCAGTGCGCGGTTGGTATTTTTGCTTCCGGCTGAAACTAATGCTGTATCCCCGGCGTGCATCCGCTATCGGGTTGCCATCTATTTCTCCGCTCTCTCCTCCTCCTCCTCTCTCTCCCTCCCTCCCCGCCCCCCACCTCTCTCTCTCTCTCTCTCTCTCTCTCTCTCTCTCTCTCTCTCTCTCTCTCTCTCTCTGTCTCGCTCGCATCCATAGCGGTATCGTTCAGTAACCATGTACGCCGCTTTACGTCTGCACTACCTATCATCCGGTAGGAAGAACGTATATATTACCCTACGGTTTTATCAATTTCTGTAGTCCAGCATGAGGAGGGGAGAGGAGGGGGGAGGGGAGGAGGCCGCGGGAGGGAAAAAGTGTTTCTGTCGCTGTCCTGCCTTTATCCGCACAATCCGGACCCGCAAGTTTGATTAGACGGGCCGGGGCAGTGCTGCGGCAGGGCAGCGGATTGGGGCGGGGCTTTTTCCTTCCATGACCGTAGTAAAAGGATTTACTAGGGGGTCACGGGCCTCTGCCGTAATTAAGTATAGGACTTGCCTCCCGAAGGCCCTTGCTCCCTCCCGCGCTTTGCTCGCTTTAGGTGGATCCGCCTGGCTCCTAACCACTCACTCACCCCTTACCCCCTTACCCCTCACCTTACCCGACCTTACCCCCTTGTCCGATACGGCACGCCGCGGGGCGCGGGGCGGGCTTGTCGCGAAATGATATTGGCTGGGCTCCGCCGCTCACCCCAACCCCTTTTATTCCCCTGTCTGGCCAGACTGGAGAGGGGATGGATTGCGAGAGCAGGAGCAGGGACCTCTCGACGTTGTATTTATAGAGGGGCTATGGCCTCCGTCTGAAAGGTAATTCAGTATATTTGTTTTCCCTTCTTTTTTTTTCTGATAGGTGAGGGATGGGCGCTATGTCTGGATTAGTGTTTGTTAAGTAAGTAAATTTTAGTAGAAAATTGGCCAGCAGCAAGTTGGCATAGTCGTAAAGTATACTTGACGACATTTATAAAAAAAAAAATTAAATATTTTTTAGAAACAGCACATGCTGTGAGCCAACTACAGGACATTTTTCGCAGTGGTTCTGTTTCCCGTAACTGTCGATTAATTCAATCATTTATTCAACTGAGCGTAAGTGGAGGTGACCATGCTTCCACGTAGGGGAGGAAATGTAGTTCGAATTTCCCCATATTAGGCCGCTGTGAAGTTGAGCGGACACGACAGGGCCGGCCCTCCGGCATGTTGCGCCCCTGGCGAGGGAAGGGGTTGGGGAGCAAAAGGGCACCCTGGTCCGGGAGAGAGGTGTAAAAGAGAGAGAGAGAGAGAGAGAGAGAGAGAGAGAGAGAGAGAGAGAGAGAGAGAGAGAGAGATGATTGTGGGGGGAGGAGGGAGAGAGAAACGGAATGGAGGGGTCATTGGCACCCCCGTGTTTGCGTTTAGCCCGCATACTCCCTTATACCGGCGTGCGTCCTCCTCTGTCGCTGAACAAGGAAGATATGACAGGTATGGAGAGAGAGAGAGAGAGAGAGAGAGAGAGAGAGAGAGAGAGAGAGAGAGAGAGAGGGAGAGAGAGAGAGAGAGAGAGAGAGAGAGCGAAAGAGAGACAGGAGAGCTATCCGCCCCGCCCTCGGTCCTGAGTGCAGCCCGCAGGCACACACCTCTCTGTCTGTCTGTCTGTCTGTCTGTCTGTCTGTCTCTCTCTCTCTCTTTCTCTCTCTCTCTCTCTCTCTCTCTCTCTCTCTCTCTCTCTCTCTCTCTCTTTGTCTCTCTCTGTCCTCCCCTCCCTCCCTGTCCTCCCAGCACTCTCCTACTCTTTGTAGGGGTTGAAGCAGGCCGCTTAATTTTCCACGAAAAAAGTCGAGTCACCCCGTGAGCCGCCCCCGGCCGCACCTCGCCGGTGGATGAGGGGGGCGCCTAAAGAGAGCTCTCTCTCCCCTGGAAGAGGTGTGATTGGTTGTCCGAGAGGTTTTTGTTGAGCGTGATGACATTGCAGAGTTGCAGCTGTGGTCACGTGCTCTACGGCAACGAAAACAGTGATTGATCGTTTGTCCGCATATTGAAACATACACTACTTACAACTGCTAATGTGTTACATTGACAGACATGCGGGTCTGCAGTGAACAGGTGCAAGGTGGTGGTCTGTTCACGTGCTGGGTTCCCACAAGTCATGGGGGCGGGAAAAAAAGTTGTCCTCAAAAGTCAGTGAAATAAGTCATCGTAATTGCAGGGACGGTCATGGAAAAATTCGAGTGACCGGGACTCTTTGTAGGAGATGTAAATTTGACAATTCTTTTTTTAAAAAAATTCGCACGAAAAAGTCATGGAAATTTCAAAAATTTGGTCTGGAAAGTCATGGAAAATGCCAAAATGTGAGAACCCGGTGATGACCCGCGAGGGTGAGCCATGTGCGAAGTGGCGTGGCGTGGCGTGGCGTGGTTGCCTTGCGGGCACAGAGGGGAGCCTAGCGCTGCGCCAGGTGCTCGAAAGAGGTTGCGCTCCGGGTGCGGGGGGTGGAGGGGGGGTAGGGGTAACTCGCCCCTGGGCAGCGCGCGGTGCTCCGTGCAGCAGGGGCACGGCACAGCACAGCGCGGGCGCCACCTTTTACCCGCCAATCGCGCCGTGATGCGAGAGCGCGGACCTGGCGGGGCGGGGCGGGGCGGGGCGGGGCGGGGCGGGGCGGGGCGTTCTGCCAAGCAGCGTCCAGAGAGAGACCCGGCCCGTAGCCCGTCCCGGCTCCCGGCCTGCCTGCCTGCCTGCCTGGGGCCCGCTCCGCTCTGAACAATCGATACGACCCGCCCGCCCGCCCCGTGCTGTGTAGCCGCCCGCCCCGCCCGCCCAGCCCAGCCCCTCTGTGACTGGCTACGTAAACCCCCTACACAACCCAACCCCTCCTCGTCGTCTTCCTCATCCTCCTTTTCCTCCTCCTCCTCCTCCTTCTCCTTCTCCTCCTCCTCCTCCTCCCCTTCCTCCTCCTCCCCTTCCTCCTCCTCCTCTTCCCTCTTCCTCCTCCTCCTCACGTGCTCCCCAGCATCCCCCTAGTTCCACCTCTCGCCGTGGACCGTATAGCGCGTGCTCGCGGATGCGCGGGCCTCAGGCCACGTGGACATAAGGGCCCTAAAAGTCGCGCCACTGCGCCGCCCCACCCCGCCCTAGCCCCGCCCATCCGCGCCACGCGCGAGCGTGGCAACTCGCCTGCGCTCTCCATGTAGGCAATCCCGTGTCGGCCCCTTCTGCGCGCCCCGCCCGGTCCCAGGGGGATGCTGTATGCTGAGCTGGACCCGTGGGGATGGAGTGGGGCGGGGCGGGGCGGGGCCGGGCCGGGTCGAGCGCCCTGCAGACCCTAGAAGTGAGGTCAGGATCGCTGCCAGGCTTCAGTCCGGCTTTGGCGTACCTAGCTCAGCGCCGGGTTGGGACGAGGCGGGGTGGAGTAGGGCGGGGTGGCGTGGAGTGGGGCGTTCCAGACGATGGGCGTGGTCGCTGCCTCAAGCGTTTCCACCCCACTGTCACGGCTTTCGCTACACAGGAAACCAAAGTGTCTCTGAATCGCGCTGCACTCGGTGAAATTTTCGTTCTGTTCGGAGAAAGGAGAAAAAAAAAGGATTTGCTGATATAGCGCCCGGCTTGAAAACATAGAAAATTTTTGCGGCAGTAAACCTCCCGAAGGAGGTTGCGGTTCCCGCCAGGCACAGGGCTTTTACCCCCTGTGGCAGCCAACTGCTTCGGTGTTCCATGGGAACCGGCGCTTTGCTGACTGCGATCCTATCGCGCAATTCGACAGATTTGATCCCCGTACCACCATTGGCCTACCCCTAGAGGTACGAGCGGTGTCAAGGGCGTTAGACTTCCTGATCCCAGTTTCAGAGGCCTTACCTCAGAGGGGTACGCGGGATTCGAACCCACAACCCCGAGTGCCGACACGTAGCCAGAACAGGAAGCGACCCAACGCCCAGAGCCACCGAGCCAACGGCGGTGAGACGTGTTTAACTTCTATTTGACCTGCCATCCAGCTGCGGCAAATACGTCTCGAACCCGTCGCACTGTACAGTCATCGTGGCGTCGTGGCTCAGTTGGTAGAGCGCGCAACACCGAACCGAGAGGCCCGAAGTTCGACTCCCACTCGGGAAAGTGTTTTTCGCGCTTGACATTCCCTTTGGCCGCAGCTGGATGGCAGGTCAAATAGAAGTTAAACACGTCCCACCGCCGTTGGCTCGGTGGCTCTGGGCGTTGGGTCGCTTCCTGTTCTGGCTACGTGTCGGCACTCGGGGTTGTGGGTTCGAATCCCGCGTACCCCTCTGAGGTAAGGCCTCTGAAACTGGGATCAGGAAGTCTAACGCCCTTGACACCGCTCGTACCTCTAGGGGTAGGCCAATGGTGGTACGGGGATCAAATCTGTCGAATTGCGCGATAGGATCGCAGTCAGCAAAGCGCCGGTTCCCATGGAACACCGAAGCAGTTGGCTGCCACAGGGGGTAAAAGCCCTGTGCCTGGCGGGAACCGCAACCTCCTTCGGGAGGTTTACTGCCGCAAAAATTTTCTATGTTTTCACGCCACCCTTTCAATTGCAGAGCAAAATTTGCTTCTGAATGTTTTAAAAAATTAATTAAAATACTTGTGATTATTTTGCGCAGCTGCAAGTTAATTTCCAATAATTAGGAATAAATAGAAATCATTCACAAAAATTGACTAAAAATCCTATTTAATCATGTAATTGAGATAATAATTTGGATCGGATGTGCGTGTATTTTCTGAGGTCACCCCCTTTCCATTTGTTTACCCAAATGAATTAAAAAAAAAAAACATAAATATTTACAAATATTCAGGAGTATTCACGAGTATTCACCCATATTCAAAAATATTAACTCATATTCAAAAATATTCACCCATATTCGCCAATATTCAGAAATATTCACCCATATTCAATTGAATATTAAATATTCATATATTCAGTTGTATTCAAAGTATTCACTTGGTGAATATATTCACAGTACACGAAAATCCCGAGTTGGTTACCCCTTGATAGCGCCTTTAACATTTTTTTGAGGCAACAGCAACATATTTTGCCGTCACAAGTACCTCGCAGCGGTCATAGCTAAGTCCTTTGCTCTGTCACCTACAATGTAGCTGCAACAGCAAAGAGATGACTCAATTGGTCCTACCGGAATTTGTCCTACCGTTATTACTTAAATATAGAAGTAATTAAATCGAAAGGTCTTCAAGTTTTTGTCCTACCTAAAAATATTTACAGTTGTCGAAAATTGATTGGAAAAACATTCTTGGAAATTAAAATATACAGTTGAAAATAAATAAATATTTTATGTGTATTCTGTCCTACCAAAAAACAATTTGGTTTTCTGGAATAATGTTGAAAATTGTTGTGGAAAGACATTGTTAAGCCAAAAAAATAAAATGAACTGTGGGAAAAATAATTAAAGAAATGTTGTGTGTATTGTCCTACCGAAAATAATTGTATCCTTCGGTAAACTGTGGAAGAATGTTCAGAATTTCTAGATAATTATTTTTCCTTTTCCCGAATTTAAAACGTGGAATTGAAAATGTTTTCGGGTAGGACAAAATAAAATACTGTGCCATAATTTCCGCATTTTATTTTCGTTCAGCGTAATCTTGACTTAGAGGATTAAGAAGAGTCTACGAAATTAAATTGCTGTTTTTCAACACTCTTAATTATTTACGAGTGGTCCGCCGATAGACCTGGCTGAAGCTAGCACCATAGTACCACCATGGTACCAGGCTCTCCCGGTACCACCACCCTGTGCGAGGCTAGGAGGATACCGTGATGAGAAATAATGACGTCGAAAGTCGCGGCGGTTTCTTCTGAATTATATATATCGTCATGTCACCCAAAAATGACAAATAAATGCATTGATGTTTGTATTATCTTATTATTATTATTAATATATCATACACTCTAAAAAAAGTACAAAATTCTGTTTCATTCTTTCCGACTAGCTTACTAAACTTTGTTAATGGCACAGGTAGGTCGCTGCCCCTACAAGGCGCGAATTAAGGAAGGGGGTGGGGGGAAATCACCCCCCCCACCCCTGTCGGCCACTAGATTGAAATCACCCCCCCCACCCCTGTCGGCCACTAGATTGCCGCCTGGAAAGTAGGCAAACTTATGTAGGCAACCTAAAGTGCGACGCAGCCGCCCCTTTTCAGTCGGGCCTCAATCCGCCCCTGTCCCCAACAGGGTGAACTTCACTATTTTCTTAATTGTACCTATTTATCTACATTTTGCAAATTTCATGAACTTCAAACTTAGGCTTTATATCATCTTAAGGATAGGGGAAGTCCGGCTCTGATTATGGTAAAGGTGCTGGTACCAGCCGGTTCCGGGTATATTTTGGCTGGTACCAGGTTATTTTCTGAAAGATTAGTGTCCTATGGTCTCATTTATTTCATAGTACCAGACGAGTACCTGCCAGAACAGGCTGGTACCAGGCCGAGAAGGATAGGGGAAGTCCAGCCCTGCTTATGGGAAAGGTGCTGGTACCAGCGGGTTCCCCGTATATTTTCGCTGGTACCAGACTATTTTCTGAAAGATTAGTGTCCTATGGTCTCATTTATTTCATAGTACCAGACAGGTACCTGCCCGAACAGTCTGGTACCAGGCCGAGAAGGATAGGGGAACTCCAGCCCTGCTTATCGGTTTGGTGCTGGTACCAGCGAGTTCCGGGTATATTTTGGCAGGTACCAGGGTATTTTCTGAAAGATTAGTGTCCGATGATCTCATTTATTTCTGGCAAGTACCTGCCAGAACAGGCTGTTACCAGGCCGAGAAGGATAGGGGTACTCCAGCCCTGCTTATCAGTTTGGTGCTGGTACCAGCGGGTTCCGGGTATATTTTGGCTGGTACTAGGTTATTTTCTGAAAGATTAGTGTCCTATGGTCTCATTTATTTCATAGAACCAGACAAGTACCTGCCAGAACAGGCTGGTACCAGGCCGAGAAGAATAGGGGTACTCCAGCCCTGCTTATCAGTTTGGTGCTGGTACCAGCGGGTTCCGGGTATATTTTGGCTGGTACAGGGTATTTTCTGAAAGTTTAGTGTCCTATGGTCTCATTTATTTCATAGAACCAGACAAGTACCTGCCAGAACAGGCTGGTACCAGGCCGAGAAGGATAGGGGAAGTCCAGCCCTGCTTATGTGGAGGTGCTGGTACCAGCGGGTTCCGGGTATATTTTGGCTGGTACTAGGGTATTTTCTGAAAGATTAGTGTCCTATGGTCTCATTTATTTCATAGTACCAGACAAGTACCTGCCAGGACAGGCTGGTACCAGGCCGAGAAGAATAGGGGTACTCCAGCCCTGCTTATCAGTTTGGTGCTGGTACCAGCGGGTTCGGGTATATTTTGGCTGGTACTAGGGTATTTTCTGAAAGTTTAGTGTCTTATGGTCTCATTTATTTCATAGTACCAGACAAGTACCTGCCAGAACAGGCTGGTACCAGGCCGAGAAGTATAGGGGAAGTGCAGCCCTGCTTATGGGAAAGGTGCTGGTACCAGCGGGTTCCGGGTATATTTTGGCTGGTACCAGGGTATTTTCTGAAAGATTAGTGTCCGATGATCTCATTTATTTCATAGTACCAGGCAAGTACCTGCCAGGACAGGCTGGTACCAGGCCGAGAAGAATAGGGGTACTCCAGCCCTGCTTATCAGTTTGGTGCTGGTACCAGCGGGTTCGGGTATATTTTGGCTGGTACTAGGGTATTTTCTGAAAGTTTAGTGTCTTATGGTCTCATTTATTTCATAGTACCAGACAAGTACCTGCCAGAACAGGCTGGTACCAGGCCGAGAAGTATAGGGGAAGTGCAGCCCTGCTTATGGGAAAGGTGCTGGTACCAGCGGGTTCCGGGTATATTTTGGCTGGTACCAGGGTATTTTCTGAAAGATTAGTGTCCGATGATCTCATTTATTTCATAGTACCAGGCAAGTACCTGCCGGAACAGGCTGGTTCCACGCCGAGAAGGATAGGGGAAGTGCAGCCCTGCTTATGGGAAATGTGCTGGTACCAGCGGGTTCCGAGTATATTTTGGCTGGTACCTGGGTATTTTCTGATAGATTAGTGTCCGATGATCTCATTTGTTTCATAGTACCAGGCAAGTACCTGCCCGAACAGGCTGGTACCAGGCCGAGGAGGATAGGGCCAGTCGAGCCCTTCTGATCAGTTAGGTCCTGGTACCAGCGGGTTCCGAGTATATTTTGGCTGGTACCAGGGTATTTTCTGAAAGATTAGTGTCCTATGGTTTCATTGATTACATAGTACCAGCCTAGTGGGCAGAATGGGCAGGTACCAGGCAGAAAGTGATAGGGTTAGCCTAGCCGTTGTTGTGCAGAAGGTGTTACCAGTTTGTTAGGGGTATATTTTGGCTGGTACCAGGGTATTTTCTGAGAGAACAGAGTCCTTTGGTGTCACTCACTACATAGAACCAGGCAGATACCTGCCGACTTCCTTAGACGTTTCTCGGCAGGTATAAAATACCCTGGTACCAGCCAAAATATACCCCTAACAGACTGGTAACACCTTCTGCACAACAACGGCTGGAGTACCCCTATCCTTCTCGGCCTGGTACCAGCCTGTTCTGGCAGGTACTTGTCTTGTTCTATGAAATAAATGAGACCATAGGACACTAAACTTTCAGAAAATAACCTAGTACCAGCCAAAATATACCCGGAACCCGCTGGTACCAGCACCAAACTGATAAGCAGGGCTGGAGTACCCCTATTCTTCTCGGCCTGGTACCAGCCTGTTCTGGCAGGTACTTGTCTGGTTCTATGAAATAAATGAGACCATAGGACACTAATCTTTCAGAAAATAACCAAGTACCAGCCAAAATATACCCGGAACCCGCTGGTACCAGCACCAAACTGATAAGCAGGGCTGGAGTACCCCTATTCTTCTCGGCCTGGTACCAGCCTGTTCTGGCAGGTACTTGCCAGAAATAAATGAGATCATCGGACACTAATCTTTCAGAAAATACCCTGGTACCTGCCAAAATATACCCGGAACTCGCTGGTACCAGCACTAAACCGATAAGCAGGGCTGGACTTCCCCTATCCTTCTCGGCCTGGTACCAGACTGTTCGGGCAGGTACCTGTCTTGTTCTATGAAATAAATGAGACCATAGGACACTAAACTTTCAGAAAATACCCTTACCAGCCAAAATATACCCGGAACCCGCTGGTACCAGCACCAAACTGATAAGCAGGGCTGGAGTACCCCTATCCTTCTCGGCCTGGTAACAGCCTGTTCTGGCAGGTACTTGCCAGAAATAAATGAGATCATCGGACACTAATCTTTCAGAAAATACCCTGGTACCTGCCAAAATATACCCGGAACTCGCTGGTACCAGCACCAAACCGATACGCAGGGCTGGAGTTCCCCTATCCTTCTCGGCCTGGTACCAGACTGTTCGGGCAGGTACCTGTCTGGTACTATGAAATAAATGAGACCATAGGACACTAATCTTTCAGAAAATAGTCTGGTACCAGCGAAAATATACGGGGAACCCGCTGGTACCAGCACCTTTCCCATAAGCAGGGCTGGACTTCCCCTATCCTTCTCGGCCTGGTACCAGCCTGTTCTGGCAGGTACTCGTCTGGTACTATGAAATAAATGAGACCATAGGACACTAATCTTTCAGAAAATAACCTGGTACCAGCCAAAATATACCCGGAACCGGCTGGTACCAGCACCTTTACCATAATCAGAGCCGGACTTCCCCTATCCTTAAGATGATATAAAGCCTAAGTTTGAAGTTCATGAAATTTGCAAAATGTAGATAAATAGGTACAATTAAGAAAATAGTGAAGTTCACCCTGTTGGGGACAGGGGCGGATTGAGGCCCGACTGAAAAGGGGCGGGGCTGCGTCGCACTTTAGGTTGCCTACATAAGTTTGCCTACTTTCCAGGCGGCAATCTAGTGGCCGACAGGGGTGGGGGGGGGTGATTTCCCCCCCCCAATCTAGTGGCCGACAGGGGTGGGGGGGGTGATTTCCCCCCCACCCCCTTCCTTAATTCGCGCCTTGTAGGGGCAGCGACCTACCTGTGCCATTAACAAAGTTTAGTAAGCTAGTCGGAAAGAATGAAACAGAATTTTGTACTTTTTTTAGAGTGTATGATATATTAATAATAATAATAAGATAATACAAACATCAATGCATTTATTTGTCATTTTTGGGTGACATGACGATATATATAATTCAGAAGAAACCGCCGCGACTTTCGACGTCATTATTTCTCATCACGGTATCCTCCTAGCCTCGCACAGGGTGGTGGTACCGGGAGAGCCTGGTACCATGGTGGTACTATGGTGCTAGCTTCAGCCAGGTCTATCGGCGGACCACTCGTAAATAATTAAGAGTGTTGAAAAACAGCAATTTAATTTCGTAGACTCTTCTTAATCCTCTAAGTCAAGATTACGCTGAACGAAAATAAAATGCGGAAATTATGGCACAGTATTTTATTTTGTCCTACCCGAAAACATTTTCAATTCCACGTTTTAAATTCGGGAAAAGGAAAAATAATTATCTAGAAATTCTGAACATTCTTCCACAGTTTACCGGAGGATAAAATTATTTTCGGTAGGACAATACACACAACATTTCTTTAATTATTTTTCCCACCGTTCATTTTATTTTTTGGCTTAACAATGTCTTTCCACAACAATTTTCAACATTATTCCAGAAAACCAAATTGTTTTTTGGTAGGACAGAATACACATAAAATATTTATTTATTTTCAACTGTATATTTTAATTTCCAAGAATGGTTTTCCAATTTATTTTCGACAAGTGTAAATATTTTTAGGTAGGACAAAAACTTGAAGACCTTTCGATTTACTTACTTCTATATTTAAGAAATTACGGTAGGACAAATTCCGGTAGGACCAATTGTGGTTTCCCACAGCAAACTAAAAGTTTTGTAGGCGCTATATTTGCAATGAGGTTTGCAGAGTCAGCTAATCTTTTTCTCCGTGAGGTTTTCAAGTTGTTTCCCGAAACCAAGACGCTGCAATGCATTTACTCCATATTAAAAAGATTAAAAATATAACTTTGTCCCTTGAAAAAAAGTTTTTTTTTCTTTTTTTTTCCCGTGCTCTCGCAGAAAGACTGCGGGCGTAACGCGCTCGCTCAAAGGGCGTTAATATCGCGGCGTTATAATTTTAATGACACAGCGTCACGCCGCGTTATTTCTCTCGGCCCGTCCGCCCCGCCTGAGGTATTTGCCGCGGAGTGACCGATAAGAATCGGCGGTGATGATAAATGTTTATGGCGGGGACGCGCGCGGCGAGAGAAGACAACTGCGACGGGAATATGGGGTGACAGAGTGTCAGAGCATTGGGGGGGAGGGGGTGGGGGCGTCGTTGGAGCCGCGGCGCTGCGGTCTCATGGTGGTTCTCGTGGTGGGGGTATCAGGGGGTAGATGTG